>JANHGO010002887.1:0-28599 GCA_024606505.1 Aquila spilogaster
CTGTTCCAGTGCTCCGTCACCCTTACTGTGAAGAAGTTCCCACGCACATTTGTGCGGAACTTCCTATGCATCAGTTTCTGACCATAGTAGTTCACTGTAGATTGCAACAGCACAGTTGCAACTAGTTATACACAGAGAAAACTAGAAATCCCAGCAGGACAGACAGGAAGAAATTCAGGATGAATGCAGTTTAGAAAGTAATGCTCTTGATTGTTGTTGTTTTTTAATTTTTGATTCATCCCAGTTTCTTTCTCTCTCCCAGTCTTAGCACGACTCAGTAATACACTTCTGAGATATTCAAGAAAGAATAGGCAAATTACAAAGAAGCAGAAGAAGGCAATCAATGAAAGCAATCTATATCTCATTGCTGAATAAATAATAGCAAAGGAGATCTAAAATTAGATTTGAGAAGAAATCTGAACTAGTCTGAATGTGGACTGATGCACTTCTTTGGTCTAATCATCATACTGGATAGTCAGATTCTCAGCTGGGGCAAATGGTCTGAAACCAGTGGTACTCTCCTGCTGCAGGACTGGCTCCTTGTAGCTGGGCCAGAGATGCTTATGCTGGGGGCAGATGTTGATCTTAGAAACCCCTCACCGTTTTCTGGAGAGGCTGTCCAGTTTTAAGTGATATCTCTCTGTAAGACCTGCTCAGCATATTGCAGGAGTAAGCTTTGTCAGCCCATTAGTGAAGCTTGAGGAGGGAAGGCAGCTCCCCAGGTTTGCTATGCAAGGCCTGCCCTCCACTTGCTGTGCCCTGAAATAGAAAGAGACTGGGTTTACAGCTAGCCACAGATATTTCCCATTCTTAGTCCCTGATAAAGGAGGAGGAGATGGAAGACACCCATTAAGCTTGGATCTTGCAAATTCAGAAAGCAGATCTGTTGTTTTCTGGAGGAAATAACAACCAGTCTGTACCACCCCTCTCACTGAATACCAGTCTGAACCACATAGGGAGTGCTAGCTTGGGATTACCCCTGTTAAGTTCGTAGATTAAATAATATTAAGACGTAGCACCAAAAACACAGACTTGCTTACTGATCACATTTACTTCTGTACCTGCGTAGGGAGTACTAGACATAGCTCTCTCTTTAGATACAAATTCATCATTTATTATAACTGCCAAAATCACTTAGTGTAAACACTGTACATCACCCTTCTAAAATCCTGTAATAGTTAAACTTCAAACAGGCATTTTACCTGGATGTTGGGTGAGAGGTTTTATGTTCCCCATCTCTCCGAAGAGAGTGGATCTTGGGGTTTCAGTCCTACCCTTATCTCATTTATCAGTATGGCTAAAACTGTGGAGCTTAACTGTGCGGAGCACCTGAAAGAGACTTCCTTCCAGGCCACTGTGACTGTGATTGATGTGACTCAAAACAGCTTACCAAAACCAGTGCGTTGTTCATCCACCCAAAAATATACTTATACAGAGGAAGTAGTTAAAGCAACAGACATTCATGGATCCCCAATCTTACCTAAACTTTGCAAATTCAGAAACCAGGCATATCCTCCACTTCTGGATTGGGAGATATGAGTTCCCCTCCTAACCCCCTTGCTTGTTGCTCCATTTTCCCAGTAGCAGCTGACTCTCCTCTCCTTCCCTTGACCTTCAGAGACTGGAGATTTTGGCACTGGACTCTGCTTGTTGTCTTTATGTATGGAAAAATGAGTCTGTTAAGCTGCCTGGGGTCTCGTAGATAGGGGCTGACCGGTCCTCTATTGTTTGCTTGAGGACTCAGTTCCTTCTCTAAATTTATCTTATCATTAGCCACCATTTATTTTCCTGCTTTTGCACTTATTAAAAAAAAAAAAAAAAAAAAAAAAAGATGGATTTCATGTAGGTAATAGGACATTTCTGGAATTTAAACTGTGCAAATAATCAGTTATTATTATTTTCCCGAGGAAAATGGAGAACATGACAACTGGGGCCAAATGCTAATATAACACCTAAAAATTGGTGTCTACTTTAAAGAGAAGATAGCTTTTGGTTATGGCACTGAAATGAGCTGCTGTAAACTGCAGCTGATATTCCCTTCTCCTTATTCATAGCACTACATAAGCAATATAAAACCGTGTACCCACGAAGATGTGTTTGATGTCTAAAATCCTTGCAATTGTATCTTTAAGATCTCCAAATTCTTAGCTTTAAAATAGCACCATTCACATTTGCAACAGTTTTTTCTTTTCTTTTAATTTTTTTGACATGATTTGCAGAGTTTGCCTCCAACTTGCAGACAATTTTAGGTCAAGTGAAACTGCATTATTTTTCTGAAAAGTCATCAGGCCTACCTGTAAGTGTAAGGTGTATGTTCTATGTTGTTCTACAAAGAGGGCTTTTCAGAGGCACAGATGGTGGCTGGGCACCTCACTCATATTTGTGCTTTTACAACTCCTCTTATTGACAGGCTAATCAATAATGACAAAACTTTCTGAGAAGGAGTTGTAAATAAAGCCATTAATCCCTCTTCAGTTTAATTGCACAGAAGCACAGATCACTTTATCTATGCCTGACTGAAAAGGAAGAAAGAAACGGTTCAGGGAGGCCTGGGAAGGATGAATGGATAGATGGATAGGTAGATGGATGGATGGATGGATGGATGGATGGATGGATGGATGGATGGATGGATGGATGGATGGATGGATGGCCATCTCTTGCTCTATATCTGCCCAGTTGCCTGAGAGCTTTCTACCTTCTGACAGCTTGCAAATTGATTGGTCCCTTGCCAGTCCAGTAACATTCACAAACCTTGTTATTTTCTGACATTCCAGTAAGTTGGAAATGTCAATTCGCTTCAATCTCTCCACCTTTTTTTTTTTTTTTTTTAATGGGAAAATGGGAAAACCCTCTTGCTGTGAGTCTTGGAGTCAGCAGCTGGACAGAGCAAACCCCAGGGCCTCACTTGAGAGGCCTTATGGAAACATCATGGGAAAGAACATGTTTTGGGCCAACGACCTGGGAGGAGGATTGAGAAAGGTTAAGGAAAAACGCTGTGGTTGAGAAGGGCAGGAAAAAAAGGAAACAAAAACCAAAGGCAACCTCAGTATTTTCATCTGTTTGTGTGCAAAACTGACAGTTTATGTGTCAGACTTAATTTCTTGATTGGAACTGATGGAAAATATTCTTAGGAGTGAAAAAATTAAACCCTTTGAAAGCTTCTCAGAACAAAAGGGATGTCTGATTGGACTGAATGCGTAGATAGAAATACAAATTATATGAATTGGAACAGTGGTGTCACTGACATGGAGCCAGAGAGTTGATTTCTAACCAGATAACTGCTTCCTTTAGCCTTAAGGACTTCAGATTGATTATAATGGATTACTAAAATGCATGACAAGTTCATTACTGTCAAAAGCAGTAGATAACTCTCAAACAGTGCAGATATTTTATTTATGAATAAAAGAATTTTATAATGGCTTATAACTAATCTCCACTGCTATACCAGACTAAAATCGATTCAAAGTTAAAGCAAAGAGAAAAAAAATGGGGAAGGGGGAAACATTTTCATAACTGTTTTGTTTCTTTAGATATTATTTTTGTCTTTTGGTTTATATCTGTCAACTTAAGAGTTCTCTGGTTTTATCTGTGATTTGAAGCCAAGCTGAAGTGTAACAAATACAGATGAGCTTTAATAAAGAGATGTGCGGAGTCTCTGATGTGTTTCAGAGAACCTTTGCTGCTTGTGGTTTTGTATATGGTTATGGTAAATAACTATCATGCTGATTTTTGTGGTCTGCCCTTTGCTGTGAGCACTTGACCGCTGGAGACTCACTTAACCCAAGCAATTGCCCAGCCTCAGACTCACAACAGCACAAGTCAGCCCATGGCCCAGGCAAAATGAAGCCCCCAGGATAAACCTCATGAGAACGTGCTTGGTCTTGGGGCTCAAGCATCTGCTGTCAGTTCAGGATGGGGAGGGCGGCTCTGACAAGCCCTTCTGTGAAGAGCTTGTTAAGCCGTGGGTTTGTCACTGCCAGATCCCCCTTTCCCCATGGCTGCTTCCTGCTGACTCTCATAATAAATGAGCCCAAGTGGGAGACAGGATGACAGGGCTGAGGCCCCGAGCAACGCTTGCTGTGCCTCACTGGGGGATAGCCACCGCCATGGCTTGACAGCGGGCACTCAGCCTGAACTGATGATGCTGCCGGTAGGATGGAGTGTCCCTGTCCCAGCCAGCTGCTCATGTACGAGCTCTGGACCTGGGGGTCTGCTGAGCAGGGCTCATTCCTTCTGCAGACATCGCTACCCTTGTATGGCCAAATTAGCATGATACAGACAGCAACTCCCACTCAGAATATTCCATTTACAGTATGAAATATTTTTGCATAACCACTGATTGTTACTCAAGAGAAATAAAATTCCCTACATGATGCTTTTCCCCTGCTGGCTTGTAAAAATGCTCTGTTATTCTATGTATCTATCCAGTCATCTGTCTGTTGATCTATTATCTATAGGGGGCTATGAGAAAGTAGGGGACAGACTCTTCAGCAGAGTCTGTTGTAATATGGCAAGGGGAAATGGTTTCAAAATAAAAGAGAGGAGATTTAGACTGGGTATAAGGAAGAAGTTTTTTACTATAAGGGTGGTGAGGTACTGGAATGGGTTGCCTGGAGAGGCGGTAGATGCTCCGGCCCTGGAGACATTCAGGGTCAGGCTGGATGGGGCTCTGAGCATGTGATCTAGCTGTAGATGTCTCTGTTCATTGCAGGGGGGTTGAACCTGATGGCCTGTAAGGGTCTATCCATCCCTTTATCTGTCTATCCATCTATTCATCTATCCACATATACTTAATTATACATATATAAATATATGTATGTTTACATATACGTAAACATGAATATGTAGGCATATGTGTTTGCGTGTGTGTATACATACACACACACATATATATTTGGGCCATGAACAATAACCGCAGTAATGCATTTTCCTACATGAAAGGTAAAAAAATGCAGCTGAGAGTGTCACAGAACACAAATGACATGCACGTGGTGTGGGGAAATCTCTCTGCAATCTCACTGATCTTTCTAAGGGGATGTCAGTCAGGGACATAGGCAAGCAGTGAACCACAAAGGCAGAAGCATGACATTAGCAGGAAAGGGAACTCTCTGTGCAGAGTTCCTTCTGAGTGTGACACTTTATGATTCATCTGACTATAAATCTGCGTCCATCTGAAGACAAGATTTTTTTCTTTTCCTGTGGAAATTTCTCACATAACATTTGTAAAAATCTAAGTCTTTTTGGCTCTCAGCAAATAAAGCCGAAGTTTTTTGACTTAAACATCTGGGAGTCTGGTTTCCTGATAAATATAGTTGTTTTCCAGGAAGTCAAGTGAATTCTAAAATAAATTCAAAGTAGTTTGATTGTTCGCTGAAAAAAGTGATAGCCACTTTCAGAATTGCACTTTATGCAAAGGGTTCTGGAAACAGCAGGTAAAGAAAAATGTCACCTTCTGACATTGCTTTCCTCTTTTGTTTTCATTCTTCCTCTTACCTAAGTGCCAACAAGCAAGCTAGAACATCTTTCTAGGAGGCTTGATTGATAACCCAATGAGATATCTGGAGAGCAATGAGTAACACTGTACTGACTGTAGAGTGATAAATCAAGGAGTGAGATTCATGCCAAGTCTACTTTCCTCCATGTATCCTGTAACATGACATGTAGCTTAGGCTTGAATCAAATACCTATTTTTTTATTTTGTGGCGGTGTTTTTCTCTCTTCCTCTTTCCTGTTGTCTTTCCATTTCTTTTCCTTGGAGCAGATGAGGGAAATAGGGCTTCCCAAGAGGAGGGATGTTAGAGCAATAGACACTGGCAAGTGATATGAGCCAGTTCCTCAAGGTAAAAGAGGTTGACTGGTTGCTGGGAGAAGCAAGGACCAAACATCCACTGAGGCCTCAGAGAGAACTGAAATAAGATTTTCCTAGGGGCCAGAAATAGTTGTACAATGGTTGCTGTAATTCAGAAAGTCATTGAGTTGAAAAACCCATCAGTGAAGACATAGTGGGCAGCTGGGGTGATGGGTATAAACACTTTTAATTTCTTGCTTGGTGACTTTGTTTTCTCTATTTATCAATAAGTACATTCTAGCTTATAAACTCCCTTGTTAGTAGTTTTGTAGGTTCGGCCTCCTTTGAGGAGCTCTATGTAAGGATAACACAGCCACCCCATAGCTCTGGATGACTCAGTTCTTGTCCACTTTTCCTCTCAGCTTCCAGAGAGGACAGAGCACAGTTTACCCTAACTCTTCTAGTCTCCTTTGCAGAGAGTAGGTCTCTGCCTGAGTCCAGCTATTCCCTTCCCCATGTTCACTTGTTTTCCTCATCCCACTCTGTACATAGCCCCTTTCATTCTTTCTCTTCCAGCTATTGATAAATGAGACTGGGAATGCATATGAGCCACAGTCTGAAAAGAAATCTGTTGAACTGAGGCTAAAATTTCCCTTCAGGGAGCCAGGGGATTTTTAATTTTTTTTCACTTACAAGAAAGAAGAGGCAGAAGCCAGCAAAGGAAGCCAGTGCAGCTGGCAATGGAGGAATTAGTCTGCTGGAAAATAGACTTTTTTCCCCACCTCAGTTTTATAAAACTGACCAAAAGGCCAAGCTAGGATGCAACAATTAAGAAACTCGGACTGTTCAAAATGTATTTTTTTTTCTCAGTTCTTGTCCATAGTTGAGCCCAGTTGCAATGCTGGTGGCAACAGTACTGAAGCAGGAGTGCAACCTGGAGTAAGAAAACCATATTCTTCATTTGTCATTTCTGGTGGGCATACAGAGAGATGATGATCAAAGAGTGATGATGATTTCTTCCTGTTGGGAAAGAAATCATGAACACAGAGCCTGGTATTTGTTTTTTTGCCATTTATTTATCTTGCATTACACACAGCTGTGCCATCTTTGAGCAGAAGTAGCTGAAAATAGTTCCAGACATCAGTGCTTATTCTTCAGGAAACATTGGCACGAGGAACTGACTGCTGTTAGACAGCAAGAGGGGAAACTCCCTCACTGTCTGCTGCAGCTTTTCTTCTAGAGGTCTCACGACAAATTGGACAACGGAAGAACCATTCCCCTGAGTACTGTGTATTCACTGCAGCTGGGAAAGAGGCCTTGCAGCAGTGCCACATGGTGGCTCACATTCCTGGACAGAAGTGGTAGCTGGAAGGCAAAAGGCTTTTGGAGAATTGGGAAAGATATTTTTTTTATAATACCCAGCACATCACCTGAAATATCAAGAAAGAGCCCTGACCCTTGTATCCCATGTCAGCATTAGGTGATTTGTCCAGTTATCTGTCTGAAGCAACTTCCTTCCTGACAGCTGCCATGTCCCAACTTCTCCAAATTCTGTGGGCCATGGGTTTCACAGAGCAGTGTTGGAGAGCACTGGGAGCAAGCTGACAGTGCTGAATTTCTTCATAAGGGTGATGAAAGTGCTTGTTGTACCAAAGTTTGGCAAACACAGCTTATTTTGAATAGAATTCCCTCTTGGCATGATTGGAATATTCATTTTCATACAAATCAAGAAACTTAGGCATATCAGCCGAGAACCTAGGAAGTACATCTTCAAACCAAAGTGCTTTACCTTTTGAATCGCATGACTTTATGGTATTTTCTTGCTTCAGTTTTGTTTCCTTATAATTGCATTACAGTTTTGCTATTTGGCATTTCTGATCCCCGAAGCATAGCAAAACACAAGGAAACAAATCAACCATGCCTGAACAAAACTTCTTCTTTTGTGCATGTGAATTTAGTATCATAGAAACATAGAATCATTAAGGTTGGAAAAGACCTCCAAGATCATCTAGTCCAGTCATTCATGTACCACCAATATTTCCCGCTAACCATGTCCCTAAGTACCACATCTATACATTTCTAGAGTATTAAAGCATTACTTATTTCTGTCACTATCTTGGGTCTTTCCAAGAAATGGACAATTTTGGATTCAAATTGTGTAGATAGGTATTAAGTTATTGTTTCAAAGTTTCCACTAATTTGATCTTCATATGGAATATATGGTGTCCCTCTCTGCACTGCAAGATTATAAGGAAATTAGTGACAGTTTTATTCCATATTACCTCAATGAAATATTCCTAGGGGAGCAGCGTCACAACTCTCCCTTTGTCTGGTGCTTATGGCTTCAAGTTAATGCAATGTTCAGTATCACCACCTTCTATGTGACAGATTTCTTGAAGTCATACAGTTGCTAGAGTTCTCTCCTGGACTGAGGTGAGCCCCTCTGGACCTCCTATGAACAGAAGAGGTTGTCTGACTTGTACAGCTATTCTCTTATATTGTGAGTTGTCTTATTTCCCCCATTTCACTTCCATTACTGTGTCTTCCCTTAGAACCCCAGTGTAGTCCCCACACACTTCCCAGGGAGTGTGAGTGGAAGACATCCCTGGTTTTTAGAAAATAGGCTGCATTTTCCATAAAAATGTCCAGCCAAGCCATATCCATAACCATGATTCTCTGACTTGTGAAAATCTCCAAGGCAGAGCTTGGTGGAGCTGATGTGGATGACTGGTGGGCTGAGTTACAGCAGCTCGCTCCATGTTCTCCCTCCCTCTCCTGCCTAAAGAACATGCTTTAAGTCTCCCATTAAAGATCAGTTGTGAAACCTTCTGACACACTAGTAAATAATGGAATAGCTGGAATGAATTGGAGCCTTAGCTTACATTTTATTCACCGGGACTCTGCAAAATCAAAGGAGTGAATTGATCCGACAACATCAAACTGCTCAGCACAGAGTGTATTAAAATGAATTTCATGTTAGCTGTTAGGAGCAGCATCTTGATTAGTATCTCTGTACAGAATGTTTTCCTGGGGCTGTGCCAATGGTGCCTCGCCGTCTGATTTTGAAGGACTGTAATTGAGTGATAATTGCAAGATCCTATTTTGAACCAACACTATCTGCAAGCCCCGATAAACTTCATAACCATTTAGCTCGAAATCTGAGAACTCTAAACAATTTATTTACAGAGAAAGATACAGACATATTTTAACATACTACACCGCTTGCCTGCCCTCCACCGCAAGGACAAAATGTACATCGGCATTTGGATGGCGCCAATTAATAGCATACTGCAGTTTTGTTTTGATTTGTTTTTTATTCAAATCAATTTTTTCTCTTTGACATGTTCTACATTAGCCAGGAAAAAGCTCCTTCCTGCCTGCACAGCCAGAGTAGTTTGGTGGTGTCTTTAGGCTCATGAAGCCTAGTCAAGGAAATATCTGATTTTGGCCTCTTAGGAGTTATTGCTAAGTTCAGTGAAGAGAAAATAAATTCTAAAATGATAGATAAAGGAGAGGGAGAATAAAGCACAATGCAGAAATGAAGAAAAGTGCTACTTAATACATGGCTGGGATGATGCAGCTGTTTTTCTGCTGATTTTCTCTGTTGACCATCTATGTCCCATCTTTCTGGAGGAGACACACTCAGAATTACATGCTGGCTTGTCCCTTCACCTCAGAGCATTGTAGAGAGTAGTAGGAAGAGATCTGAATATCCAACACTGTCCAGTCCCACAGTAGCAATACACACTGTGCAAATTTGTTTCCTGCTGTACCTACTGGGGATGTAACCCATAAAATTAGTCACAGGGCTGAGTTTTCAAAGCAATGTTTTGCAGATGTCCTACAATGGTAGAAAAATGGGACGAGGGAGGACTAGAAGTATTGCCTGCTCTGAAGAGCTGTGCTATTCTTGACAGGTACTTCTCTAGTCTGTTCCTAAAAACCTCCAGAGATGATGGGTTCAGTCCAGCTCAGACGAGCACTTATACTGGTGCATTGTCCATAGTGCTTGGAAAAGTGTATCTATTCTGTTCCGTGATTACTGCCCTCCTCCTTCAGTTTTTGCTATTCAAGACTGAAGATGATGGTTTTATTCCCTTGCAAAAGTCTTCTTCATGCTTGCTGCTGGTAATCGTTCCCTCTAGTCTGCTCTAGCCTAAACAATCTCAGGCCTTTTACTTTTTCCTCAGCAGTCAAAAGGGGCCAGATGCTGGCTGCTGGTGAATCCTGAGCCAGGACAGAGAGCTCTATGTGTCTGAGAGCTCAATATCTGTCAGTGGGAAGGTTTTTGGGTTTTGGAGGATTTCTGTGGATACTTGTGCACTTTGTGATCTCACTTTTGAGTCCTGCTTCTACCTTCCAGTTTGGGTGCTGACAACTCAGAAGGGACCACCTGATTTTCCCATTCTGCTGGACCAGTGTCCTGCTTGCTCAGCATCTAACCCCAGAGGGAAGAGGGTTAAAACTCATAATGGAAGGAAAAGCCTCAGGGCCTCAGCACCCACCAGTCTCTGCTGCTGCTGCCAGATAAACAAGCTCAGCAGACAGAGGAGACTGACTCACCAACTTACAGCAACCACTGAGCTATAAGTACCCAAAAACAGGGTGAAGATGTTTGTGTGATTGAGAGGGACACCTGAGAGCACTGAAGATGCCCATTGAAACCTGTTAGAGCTTGCTTGTCAGCGCTCAGTAGGGATGAGCATGCTGTGCTCTGCCACAAACTTGTCTCCTTTTGCTTTCATCACGACTGGAAAGCATGGGAAACCCTAGCGATTCTTACTCCTCCCTAGCCACAACCTCCAGGTTTCAGTTGGAGATAATTTAGCAGGGTTATCAGCATTGCGCCATAAAGGAAGCAGTGGGCTGACCTGCTGTTACCAGTGCCCAGCCTGTCTGGGGTCAATAGTGCAAAAGACTCATTTTCACTTGTCTCTAACAATGCAGAAATTGATTTGCAGGTCCAACGGGTTGCATTTATCTATTTGCCCAGCAGCAGTGCACTGTGTGTGCATGTAGGGAAAAGCAACCCTGAAGCTTTTAAATGGATTTCTGTTCTGTGTAATGCTACTTCCATGAACTGTTGCTATTAAAACATGATGGCTATTGACCATGTGTTTTTGTGTACTTCGTTTAAACAACACAATTCATATGAATATCAAAGTGCCCTTACCATGCAGACTGTTTTGCAGAATGCCAAACATGAAAAAATCTCTCCTTCAGAACTAAAATACAGCACTTTGGCAGGCCAAATTCTCAAATAATTAGAGCAGCACAGCCGTATGCTCACCTAGTGTGCAGCCAAACCTGAATCAGAAATCATTTGTTTTCTTTGATAGCATGTTGGGGCTCTCAGCCCTCAGCCCTAGCAGCTTACACAATGACAGTCCAAAATGAGACAGTTTTGCTTTTGTTCTCTATCGCTTGCTCTCTCACCGGGAAGAATCAACCTGCTTTTCTCCACCTGTGTCTGACAGACGAGACATGCCTGCCAGGCTGGAGCCTTGCGGCAGATGTGCTCTGATAGAGCACCTCAGGGAAAGCACAGTGTATCTTTTAGATGGGATCATGAATCTCTCAGCTTTTATACTCTGCCACACATAGACTGAAAAAAGCACACAAAGTAATCCATTCAGATACATTTCTTTGCAAATGTGAGAGTCCGTTCTCCAATACTAGCAAATACATGAATTAGCTTTTAGAATAATTATCTCTGCAGCACTCACCACTCCTTTTTCTTTCTCTCTCTGTCTGAAATGACCACAATCTCCTAATTTAACGCTGAACTCACTCAAACCACACATTTAACTGTTGCCATCTTGCCTTCGGCCCTCCTCCCTCATATCCATCACGCTGCTACTTCTTCAGGTGTACTTGGAAACTGCTGAACTCTCAACTGACTCTGGAGAAACACTTCAAAAAGAAAATCACCATACAGTTTATCATGATGTTCTCTTTTAGATTTTCCTTCCTAAAAGATTGGCAAGGTCTTGTTGGACCTAAGTCGGGCATACAGGTGAAGCAGCACATTCTTGACACCCTGCCTCTCTTTCACCACCAGATAGATATTTTAATCTTAGGTGTACACATTTGTTCTCAATTTAACTCATCCAGTTTTTATAAGTTCTGGAAGTAGGAGAGCAGCTGAAATGGGAATTCAGAGGATTCAGAGGGTAGTGTGAAACTGTGGAAGACTGGACATAGAATCACTGAACTATGGAATCTTGTGAGTTGGAAGGGACCTTTGAAGACCATCTGGTTGAATCCCCCTGCAATAGGCAGGAACACCTACAGCTACATCAAGTGCTCAGAGCCCCATTCAGCCTGACCTTGAGTGTCTCCAGAGGTGGGACATCCACCACCTCTCTGGACAACCTGTTTCACTGCCTCACCATCCTTATTGTAAAAACTTCTTCCGTATATCCAATCTAAATCTCCACTCTTTTAGTTTGAAACCATTTCCCCTTGTCCTGTCACAGCAGACCCTGCTAGAGTCTGTCCCCTTCTTTTTCACAGGCCCCCCTCAGCTCCTCCGCTTTGGCCCACTCCTCCTCTGTAGAAAGCAACGCTTCACACCTTCAGATGCTTTAGTAGAAATGAATGCATACCAGTTTGTTTTGGCAACTGGTTTTGGTGAAAAGGATTACAACTTTTAATTAAATTAATAGCAAACTTTTCTCAGTCATGACAGATTTTCAGGAAATATTTAGTATTCAGCAAAGGTTTAATTACAGCTAAAATAGGAAAAATCTTTCCTACTTCTTTCTTATGTATAAAAATTGGGCTCAATCTTTTTTTATAAATAAATAGGTAGGAATTGTTCTCTCTTAGCAAGTTCAAATTAGTTCCTCTTGCAAAATTGTGTCTGACCAAACAATGACTTGCAGCTGATTGTGTTTTTAGAAACTATGGCGAATAGCAGCATGACATTTTAAGTAAACCTCCTCAAAGATTTCATAGCCTTATTTTTCCCTTGAAACTTGTCTTAATAGTGGCCAGAAGCCATTAGAACAACTATACAGGTGGCTAAGGATATTGATCTAGTGCTCACTGCAGTGCATCCAGAGGCGTTGTCTCCTTTGACCATGTCCATCCTAGAGGGCATCAGGCCTGGTGAGATACCTTAGCTCCCATACCATCCTGTTGGGTCCTACATCTGGATTTCAGCGTGGGAGCAAGACTGCTTTGCTGCTTGCACACAGCATCCCTGTAGTGACACAGGAAGAATTAAATAAATATAAAATGGATTAACTGTGTAATTGAATGCATGTTAAAAGTGACATCTGTCTGGCTGTACATTCATTCATTGAATACAGTGAGTTACCTGGTAAACTTTCATAACTACATACGCACAGACAGCAGAGTGTGCTTGCAGTGAGTGCACAAGAAAAGCCAAGTCGTCGGCTGAGCACTCAGAGGCAGGAACTGCTGATGCCTCAAACAGAAAGCAGTTCTGCTTCGTGGCACTGCCTGGGCTTCGGGCGAAGGCTGTAGGAAACAGCCAGCTGGAAAAGCAGAAATTCCATTTTCCTCTTCCAAACTGCATAAAGCACAAAAACATGACAACACATGACAGGGTGAGATGCGCTAGACCTAATGACATAAACATTACTGATTTGGTGCACTGACTACTGGTACTAAATCTCTTCTTAAGCTGATTCAAACATGCAACATTTAAGTTCACAATTTACATCCAGCACATTATTGTTAATAACTAATAGATATAAAAAGCTGCCATATACATCCTAGTTTGATCCCAATTTCCATCTGAATAGAATGTACAACAAATTATAGCAAAGAAAATAATAAATTATGCAGCAATACTGAAGGATATCATTAAATCTTTCATAACTTTAAGAAATTAAGAATCCAGATACTTACATATCAAGCTATATTATTGCTTCCACTTGACAAAAAGAAGTACCATTTAATATAAAGCATCTCTTCATTAGCTTCTCAGCAGCTTCAAATAAAAATTACCTGTCTTTGAGAAAGTAAGCAAGAAATTGGAACTCCAAATATAGTGCTTGAATCACTCAAGTTAAACCTCCCCAGCACAGGAAGCATGGTTACTGGCTCAGAATAATCACAGCTCTTCCAAGTCAGTGTTTTACACCTGAGGGCTGGGATCTTTGCACGATAACTGCAACCTAGGGAACTGCAACCTACATGGGCTGTGAGCAAGGTTGAGCAGCAGCAATAGCCCCCAGCCCCAGCCCCGGCTCAGCTCTGACATGCATCCCCACAGCACCTGAAAACAAGGAAGAAGAGGAGGAAACTCTGCATTAACAGCAATTACACTAAACACAGGCTCCTGTACCAAAACTCCAGTGTTGAACTCCACCTCCAACTTTCATGCTTGAGGTTTGTCTACCTAATTAGCCAACGTGGAAGTTTGTTTTTTTTTTGTGCTTTCCCTTGAGGGAAGCTTGGATTTAAGTCCAAATATTGTGGTCACTCTCTCTACATTTTTGTAAGAGCTGTGTTGGTGTAGCTGTGTTAAAACAATGGGAACTTCTCAAGGAAAGCAACATAAAATGCAACATTATTTTTAATATACAGAAACAGGAAAGATTCCCCTCATTTCTTCCATGGCAAGGCTCAGGTGGTTGTGTATATATATTTATAGATGCATATGTACGTAAATATTCAGATGGAAACTGTGGCTGATAATGGGATGAGGTCTGGAGAATAGGACCTGGAAGCATCAGGTAGGTGCCACAATAGGCCACGCCATGAGCAATGGCTACACCAATGAAATTCAGGGGTTGCTCCTGGGGCACCTTCCCGTGCTCAGCTGGGACTCAGCCCCTGCTCAGGGGACACCCATGCCAGTGCTGCGCCCCTGCTGCCTCTGTGCCACAGTGTGGAAATGTCAGGGCCCTGTAAACAGTCGCTAGGCCCTGTGTTCGTCTTGGCGCAGCTGGCTGGGAAACACGGCCCATCCTTTCCTAAGAAATGGCTGCGCATAGAACTTGTGTCATGACATTTGTCTTCAGACCCAGCAGGGACTTGATGTCATGGATTGAGGGCACTTTCTGAAGTCTCAGAGTCACAGCTAAGCTGGCTGTTCACTGTCTTTACACAGACGAAAAGGATCAGCTGGGTTTTTTTGTTGTTGTTAGCCATTTAACAGTGTTTTGTCAGAAACAGGAAACAAGGGTTACAACTAGGTCAGGCTATAGGGTCTCCCAGAGTGCTAAGGAAAGCAATAAACACACAGACAGCAAACCCTTGTGAGGTGAGAAGGAAACTCTTGCCTCTGCAAAGACAAAATCAATTATTTTTCCATAACAGAGTGAAGTGAGTGAACGCTGACTGCAGACATCACAGCAAGTGAGGATCTGAGCTCACGCGCAGTCGTGCACTGAGTGATGTTGTGAGGGTGAGGGGGTGCCAGTGTGGGGTGGGGGGACAAGGGGAGAGGAAAGGGGGAGGCAGGCAGTTGTCGGCAACCCCAGGGTTCTTCCCGGCACCCTCTGAAATGAAAACAGTGCTATTTGTTTCTCAAAACTTGGGGTAAATCCAGCATCCTCAGGAGGCAGCATGCTGCTAAGTCTATGTTGGTTTGGAGCTCAGACATTTAATCAATTACACTTGTATTGCCAAGGCTGTAAAATGAAAATAGCTGTTCAGATCTGTGCCCTGTATTTTGTCTATGTCAAACCAGCAGTGATGTTTGATTTCTGTGGTGAAAACAATTTAAAGAAACACCACTTAAACCAAACAGACTGTAAACAAACATCTTCCATCCAGCAGATGATCATTCCAGGGCTTGTGTAAAGAAAAAATACAGACTAGGACTTTATTGTTATTATTATTTTCAATCCAGAAAGGTAAATGGGTTGCTTTCCTGGAGGAGCACACAGCCTTCTGCCTGCTCTCATTGGATCCACCCAACAGCCCAACCAAGACTTTACCTCCACCAGCTTCCCTCCCGTGCCAGAGAAGCTTCCAACGCTTACTAACTGCCTCTCATCTGCCTCATGCAATGCTTTTATCCTACAGTGTGGTCAAAAAGTGGATAAATGGTCAGGCATGTGTCACAAGGATGTGCCTGAAAATAAGCATTCCCTTCAGAGCATCTCACTGAGCAACTTAAAACACCAGCGGCCCTGAAAGGCTGCTGTGCAAGACCAGGAATAAAACACTGGGTCTTTAATTCTAGCCTTTCTCTGATTTGGTTGTAACCTTGTTCTCAGATGGTGGGTGAGTTTTTGTACTGTTAACCTTCAGGGTGAATCTCTCCCCTTTTTTTGTTGCAGCTCAAAGGTCTGAAAAAAAGAAAATATTTAGTAAGATGTTTATAAATAACAGCATTTTACTTCATGGTCATGATGTGATCTCAAATGCTTGGTAGAATTAGTACCATGCACCAGTTAGCAAAGTCAACCGATACGCTAAGGTACTAAGTAATACGTGCCAAATTTTGTTCAATGAGTATGTCTTTAAAAACCCTAATTTACTGTTAAGAAGATGAATATGTCCTCAGCAATCCTCTTCTACACCCTAGTGTGAAGGGTTCACACATTGTCATAGAAAAGATGCCAGTTTACTTCTTGAAAATATCCAGTAAATGTTTACACTACCGATTGTGAGACAGTTTGTAGATTAAGAAACCCAACAGGATGTTACCCAAACTTTCCTCAATCCTGACTTCTAGCAACTTGTGCCAAAAGTGCTGCTTGACACATCTTTTATTTTCCACTGATTGAGACTAAATAAAAGCATATATCAATGATGAGAAATCTGTCATTTCTTTGTAACAGAGTCCAGAACACTCCTAATGACTGCAGCACCTCTGTCTGGCTCAGGATACACGAGACATGGAAGAAAGTGGAGCTGAAGTAGAAGACTGGCAAAGCATTATTACAGTATCCCTGACTAAAAAGCACTCTTTTCCCAGAAGGAAGGCTCTTGTTGCCTAACATGTAATAGTCAGAATTGCCTGATGTGGAAATAGCATCCCAACAGCAGAGGTACTTCTTTCCGTTACATTGTACAAAGGCAAAGTTGGATCTGACTTTCTCACTGCTTCACAAATGTTGTAGGGAACATCTGGCTGGATGCTGCATACAGATTTCTACTGTCTTGTTGTGCATCAAGCAGCTGGACAATAATTTTAAAGGACTCCTAAGATAGATTTTTAGGAGTTCCCACAAGTATTTAGTTTGGAAAGAGCAGGAATTATTACCATATTCTCAGGGAATATGTACGTTGCTGTGTAGGGGCCAGCTTTTTGCCTGATAACAAACATGCTGGGCTTGTAAGGTCAGAGGCAGTGAAGGAAGGGTACTCTACCCATACACAAGTGAGTGGTGCTGTTTCAGGTGCCCCAGAGTGTCCCCCTGGAGCCAAACAGCTGGTTCAAGAGGTGCGGGACTTCTCTAGCTCACATCTGACCTGCTGGTGGGGGTGGCTCAAATGCTCCAGGGCACCTCAAATGACCAGTGGGAGACTAGTTAGACAGGTGGAAATGCTTAATCAGCTGACTCTTGGCCCAAAGGGAAATTTTAATACCAAGTAAAGTAAAATGGCCTGACTTCAAGCCTGATTAGGCATTCACACAGCCCTTGTTTCTTAGAATTTTCTTTAGGGTGGCAGAAAAAAGGGTTCAGCTCATAACGGTAATGGGGCAGCATTGGGATGCCTTACCCCTCACACTTTTTGAAAAATTATTTAGCCAGAACACAAAGGTGGGCAGACGGGACTGGCTACTCTGTGATGTCAAAGCTTCTGACCGGGAGTATAAGTGCAAAATTGAATCAAGTGGAGCCTGTGGGAGCCCTGAGTTGATAAGGCTACTGCTGGCCCCACTGCGAAGCCCATGCTGCAGGGTGACTTGGTCAGGCTCAAGTTCTGACAGAGGCTGATGGGGCATTTGCCTGTCCCAGAAGGGCATCCACGACTGTGACTGAAGGATGTAAAAATGTGAAGCGTGTAGTGTGATTTATGATTCCCTGTGCATGAGCTTTGGAAAAGCTTTCGGGTAATTTACCCACACAGACACACGTTGTGAAATACTATATAGTATATGAAGTGATACGGTTGTAAAAAACACAGGCTAGTTTGAAGTGTAAGAGTTTAACAGAGCCCACTGAATGTCAGATGTCCTCAGTTACCTTACTTTTAGTCCTCTGTTGGCATTTCTGCCCTCCCTGAATGTCTGGCTTCAAATCCCTAAGGGCAGGAACCTCTCCTCACTCAGTGTTATTTGTAGACAGAAGCACCGATTCTGAATGAGTCATGAGGTGCCAATGTGATTCTGAATAGGTATAAGGATGGGTCATCTCCAGATTTGAGCTGGTGTAATTGTAAGTTTGCAGAGATCTGTGACATTTCACCCATTTAAGAGTGTGCAACTTGGCTCATTACCCATGAAGAGCTCTGTAATGAGGATTAGCCAGCCAGATAAGTTAGCCTGGAGAAGTTAAAGTTATCATAAAATTACCTTCACAGCTGGAAGTCATGAGGGTTTTTATGAATTCCCAACAACGCTGACAGCATTTTCTGTAGGAGAAAAGTAACACTCCAAGTACTGATAGGGAGGGCAGGAAAAAAAAGATCAAGTTCTCTTTGTCACCTTTCCTGAGTGATTGTAGAGGCCATTTTTAAAGCTCTCTGCAGGACTTTAAACCAACATTTGTGGGTGCCATCCTCTTTTCACAGAAGTCACAGGCAAACTTTTCTTCTGAGAACATTGTCATCTGTGGACACAGTGTGAGACCAGCAATCAGCTCTCCTGTCTCTTCTGCCATCTGCTCTCAAAAACAATAAAATACATCACTATAGGTATCAGATGCAATTTTCTCGTGACTAAAGTGTTTGATTTGGTAGGAAGGGAAGAGGAATGAGATTAGCAGATGAGTTTCCAGCCTGGAAGTATTTGTCTTTGTAATTCCTGAACACTAACATTAGTATCTGACATTGACAAAACTCATCTGACACCATCCAGGGACTCAGACTGGGACTTACTGATACAAACAGCTAACAACTGTATCAAAGTTGACCTTATTGAATGGCTGCTGCTGCTGCTGCCTTGATTTGTTGTAGTAAAGCAGAAAAATCCCATATATTGTTCTTCCCTATAGAAAATACTGTTTCTCTTCTATTTTTTTGACAAGAAACTGCCTCCCAGGATACAGTTTGAAGGCAAATATGCATCCTCAACCCAGGCAACACTTAGCTTTGGGCAGGGCTTTGGCTGACTCTGTAGCAGAGGAGTGATGATTCACACCAGCTTTGGGTTTGATTCCTGCACTGCTGCTTAGTGACCCTCTGTGATAGCACATAGAACATGGTAGGGAACACAGCTCCTTGCATTTCTTTGAACTTCTTTAATTCCTTAGGACTGGATAAATGCATTCATGAGTAGGCAAATGCATTTGTTCCAATACAGTAGATAAATCTCAATCCCTAATGGAACATGCTATAATCATGTTTTCTATTTATATGTCACCTTCCCCTCCCTTGACTTGTCTGCACCTCCATGCAGTTTTTAACCTGGGAGCACTGGTAACTACCAGATGTGTGCACCTTCCAGATCAGGAGCCTGAAGTTACGTAATCCCGCAAACTGGAGGATATAAGAGGCTCAAGTCTTATTCTGTTACATTTTTACTTTTATTATTATTATTATTTTTACAGCTAAACATTCCTTACTGGATACTATCACCATCTATACTTGGCCAAGTGGACTTTTGCTCTGACACAGTAGATGTTTTGTGAAAAAGGTCAATCCAGCACTTTCTGCTTCCAGCAAACTGTGATTTTTCTTACTGTAGTTAGAAAAGATGTTTCTAGATGTTGCCTGTTCACTAGTTTCTTCTAGTCTCCATTTACACACTCACTGCTGTGAAGGGCCCTGGGCCCTCCGGAGCAGTGCATGGCTTTGGCCCCTTGAACATAAGACCCAACACACATAGAAGTGGAATTGCTTTGTTGGGGAGAAATAAAGAATCTGGGAATGCAAGAAGATTACACCCAAATTTTTATTGTCTGTGGACAAACCAACAACACTGCTGGAAGAACAGAATGTATGGTCCTCGTCCTGCTGAGTGCACTGAGAAAAACCAAGCCCATGCTGTCCCACAGCAAGTGCACCATGTGGGACACTGGGAGGAAAAAAAAAGAGTTTTACATGCTGTTGATTCCAAAGTGGAATTGTACACATCAGAAAAAAAAAAGTTGTGTCTACTAGGGGATGTTGTGCCATTGTAATGGCAGCAGATGGAGGTCAAGCTTTCAATCCTGCAGCATGATCTTCCCTAGAGCAGTAGCTCTGAGTTAGCAGCAGTTGCCTGGTATGCACCTGAGTCAGAGCCATGCCTTTAGCTTTGGCCAGCCTTCCTGCTCAGTAGGTTTGCCTTCAGGTTGAGTGGGAAGGAGTTGCATGCCAGGGGCAGTGAGAGTGGGTAAATGGGGTTGGCTTGCCCAGCTGAGGAAGCAATGTCCCTTTGATCCTCCTGTCTCCAAATCCATGCTTAGCAAGAGCTGTCAGCTTAAGTGTATCACAGGGCTCTAGCATGGCTTTCTGTAATACAGGGCCATGTACTACAGCTCAGAGGACTGATAGAGTTCCCTGACATTCATCTGGTTGTACCAGCACTCTGTTTTGCAGTACCTTCACTGCCTGTCTGCAGCTTTGCCCTGGGGTGGGATGGTCATGCTGATTTTTGTTCCAAATTCTTGGGTGTTTTCCAGTGTGCAATGAGAATATTTTTTAAATTACTAAAAATTTTGCAGGATATGAAATCTGTTTCCTGCCTAGCTATTCAGACAGCTCCTCTGAATTGTGAAACAGCAAAAAAAAGTCTGGTCCCAGTAATAATTCTGCCTGTTATTATGGAGCTGCAATTATTGTGCCTGAATGTGGTAGTGGACCATGATTTCTCCTATTCTCTCCACTGTCCCCCAAACAATATTGTTCCTGGCTTGCTGAGAAGCAAATGCAGACTGCAACACCTGTATGCTGCATGCAGTGCACATGTTTGGAAGAGACTCCCCAGAGATCCATCCACTGTACTTGCCAGTGCCTTTACCGAGGGTGAATTGGAAGGGGAATCCATTAAATAGAATGGGGTGGGAAATCAATAATATAATTAGACAACATTACATGAGGTAATGATGCCAATCAAAAAGCAGCAAACCCATTTACGGCAGGCTTGGGCTGACTGGTGAGGGTGAAGGAGCCCACACCCCTGTAGCACACACATCCTGCTCCCCTGCACAGGGCTGGCCCTCCTCCCAGCACTGTGGTGAATCTGCAGCTCTGCTGCATGCCATGGTGACATGTGTGGCATTGAATGGGAGAGTCTAATTGGGCAAAAGCAGGAGGGAAAAACCAAGGCTTGGCCAAGGGTTCCTGCACTGGGGTGTTGGATGGTGGTTCTGGATGCCTCAGATCATCCATGAAAGGAACACCGCCCATAAGCATCTCCAAAACAAACTGAAAACAGCAGACCCACTAGAGAAACATTTGTTCTGCAGCCCAGGGAGAATGTTGAGAGAGGACAGAGCTCTTGACTAGGCAAGGGTGTCGGAAGAGTCATTTGGGAATGTATATAACTGTGTCTGATCCATCTGGTGTTCACTTGATCTCCTTAGCAGAAGTGTGCAGAAGAAATGTCTTTTCTTCTAATGGAAGCAACTCACAAGATCCCAATACTGGTGAAGATTTTAGATTCAAAGGAGCAGTAGCATACTAGGGAGAAGTGCATTTTTAGCTAATGGAGATTCTATCAAAAATTCAATTTTCAGATTTCTTAGTAAGCTATACAAACAGATGAAATCAGTATATAACCTCCAAATAATATTGAAGTCTTGGGAATGGCTTAGAATGGGCTATGCATATTGGAAACGCTTATGTGTTACTCATGGATAAGAAGCAACTAGGTACACGGTAAAATGTATGACATTTCTGACAGTACAAAACAAAAGAATGTAAGTGGATTTCTATTTTACCTTCTGCTATTTTAAAGAGAAGGTCCCCCCCTGAGCTCACAAGAAACCCCTTGGCTTTCTCTAGCTGGCATCAGGTGTGATTAAAGGAAACATGAATTGGCCAAAATTTGTTAATAGTTGTTTTTGGAGCAGGGGCTGTTTCAACAGCAGCATTTGTTGAGGAATTTTCATTTTCCTTGTAATGCTTTTCATTGTGCTTTTCTTTTAAGACCTTTTCTTCTCTCCTTCAACAGAAGGGATGAAGTGATGGGAATCTCTTTTGTGACTCCATGGCAGCTCTTTCTATTTCACATGCTGTGCAAGGAAAGCTGTTGTATTTTTGTATGAACTTTTCACATATTTGCACCCAGCCCTACTAATGTGATGTGTGTGCTAACTCAACATCCCTGGCTCCACACGTGTTGTTCAATCACTTCACGTCTGCAGGCTGAAAATCTTCATAACGGCCTGTATAAAAGTTTAGCTTGTTTCTGTTCTTTTTGTAAAGTGAGAAACATTGTCAATAGTTTGGTAGAATAATTTATAAGCTATACTGCTGTACTCTTGCCCTTCAGCTATAACTTCCTTGTTTTCATGGCTACCTTGATCATAACTGAAGTCTGCAAAAAAACGTTAAAGCAATTTCAAGGCACCATTTTAATCCTAAATTCCATTTTTTTCTCCCTTCCACCTATAAAATACCTCTTTTTAACTGAAGTCTCCCTCTCGGTATTCAGGTTAAATATGTGGGTAAACATTCACAGGACCAGGTCTTAATATAGCAGACATTATGTTCAAAGAAAAGGTGATGTTGCATCTCTTGGTCAAGAAATAAGTACTGGAAAATGGTACTTCTCTCTTCTTCTGAGGCTGAGATGATGCTTCTCACCTCCCTTCCTCACAGCCCATCAGCTGCATGAGGGAAACCAGCACTTTATGCATTGTTCCTCTGAGGCTATTGCTACTCTCCCTGTTTTTTCCTCTCTCAATCTCAGCTGATGCTCAAGGGGGAGGAAAGCACTTAAGTGTCTCTTTTGGGGCTTACTCTACACTCCTCTCAAGTCTCCAGGATGCTAAAGGGGACCTGTGGGGGCTTACCATAAATAAAGTATGGTTTTAGTGTTCATTAGACATTCCCCTGTCCCCTCCTCTCTTCATCTCTTTGCCTTGTTTCTCATCAACAAGCAAAATGAATTTGCAACCAATGCTGTAGATGAGGATATGGTGATGTTGTTTGGAATATATCCTTATTGAACAGGAAAAATACAGTGTTACCTCTTTGTCCAAACATGCTTTGCTCAGGTTATGTTTTGTGGCTGCTGGGCTGATGGTGTGTTTTGGTGCAGGCTTTGGGAGATGTCAGCATGTCTTGTGGTATGAGCTCAATAGGTGAGTGGCGTGAACTGAAGCGTGGTGCCTTGGCCCTTCCTGCAGCCTCCACATGATGCACGCTCCAGCTCTGCTTCTCATTTAATTTTACACTAATTACCAGAGCTGTTCCAAGTCAGCCGAGCGCTACAGGCAGGAGGTAAAAATGAAGGCATGATTAAAATAATTGCTAGGTGTGGTCGATCTTGTGGTGCTCAGGCAGCCAAACGAGCACCATGCCACACTCACAAGCCAAAAATCAAGCTCACAGAACTTCTCTGCATAGAAAGCTGCTCTCTATAGTAATAGTCTTCTGAAGGGTGCAATGGGCAAGGTTTCTGCCTTAAAGCTTAGGAAAAAAAGGACAGGAAAGAAATATCAACTGAGAACTGAAGCAGGTGTTTCTCTACACATACGTCTTTTAATCTGAGAACTTCTTAGCTAACCACAAACATCCTTTTTGAATAAAGCTCCTATTTATCACATGTATATGTATGTGAATGTTACTGTGTCTTTAGAAATACTGCAAAAACAAGGCAAATCCCACCTTCTGAGTGACTGTGTCTTTGGCAAACCATAGCCTTGGGTGTATTTTCAGTACTACTGATTCAAGCTGAATACTATTCTGTAGCATGTTGATTTAAAATTATTCTTCTTGCCCTGGAAATCTTAAAAGCTGGAAAGAAGAATTACTTGGAAGTCACCTTCTTTGACAAAACAGTAGTACAAAGCATATGGTTTCTGTCAAATTTTGGGGCACTGAAATGTGATTAATAGGCTGTTAGATGTGCTGCTTATAAATGTGCTGTTATAATCCAGCATACCATTCTTATCTATTTCCAACACTAACAATCTTGCTGTAGGATCTAGAAGGGGAAATATCAGCTATCAGATCAGGAAAAAAACATGAATCAGAACAGTCTGCTAGATTTGATGCCATTTTGTACTCAAATTCATTCCACTCAGATAATCAAGATATGTTCCATGGACAGGACTTCTTTTAGCCCTCCTCTTCAGCTGCAGCTCAATTGGAAGGTCCCCTGGTTTTATTAGATTTATGCCAGCTGGCTGCAACCAAAATCCAGCTTTGCTGACATTCCTCAGCAGGACCGGTGTGTCAGAGTTTATATGAAACATAGCAGTGTTGTGTATTGTTTTGTGTTAACATACTGTCCTTCCAAACAAGATTGTCTGACAAGTAACCACAGTGGTCCTTGGACACCACTGAGCAACAGGAACTTCTTCTGAGATTCGTTTCAAATTCAGATTTCAATCCCAGGTCTCTACGGCTGCTCTTTGTCTTTCTGGCAATGTGAAGTAGGCAAAGGCCTGGTTAAAATAGATGGGAAAATCAATTGTGAAGAAGTTTATAAGTCTAGAAAAATGTGTAATATCACAGTGAATGTGGCTTTCTGAGTCACAGATACTTTTACAAGTGTAGTTGTAATCTCATCATTAAAAGCCACCACTGGTTAGTATGAAGTAGTGGTGTTAAAACATTATAAAAAGGTCAAACTTCATGAAGTGCTTTAGTCACAAGAAATGTTTGCTTTAAATTCAGCCTGTAGCTCTGAATTGCCACAGAATGTTGCGTAAAATTTTCTTATTTCAGACCAAATCCTTCTCATTCTAATGGTTTTATCAGAAAGCAAGATAGGATAAAATGAAATGGCTGAAGACACAACGAACAAACTTCACATCTGATGTAACAGTGTTGAAATCGGTGACTTTACACTGGATGTAAAGCTGGATCAGTGGCACAATGCAACACTGAATTTGCAGCTCACTTTTGATGTAACACGGAATATAAAAGGCCCCCATTTATTTATTTACTTATTTATTTATTTAGACGACCCTGGAGCATCAATTACAGAATATAATATATTCTTTTCAAAATTCTTGATAAACACTAACTCAACAGTCTGAGCAACTCCTTTGTGGGGGAAGACATTATTGTTTTCATCACTGCTGAACAGGGAGCTTATCCATCACCATTTCTTTACCTCAACCCTCTCTCTCAAAGCTACACAAAGATTTTATGGTGAAGTTCGTACCGGAACTCCTGGGTGCTTATGATCACAATATTTCCATCAGTGGTTTATCCCATAAAACCATCATCCATTGAATTGAAATTAGAAAATGCATTGGAAGCATCATTTAAGCTTCTTTTTTTTTTAGTACAAATCTGGAAGTTGTTGGGTAATCTTCGTGGTGCCCAGTGTCAGGACAAGAGGCACTGGGCACAAACTGCAGTCCAGGAGGTTCCATCAGACCATCATGCAGCACTGCTGATCTGTACAAGTGATGAAGCACTGGCATAGGCTGCCCATAGAGGCTGTGGAGATCCTCCTTGGAGACCAAAAGCTGCCTGGACGTGGCCCTGGGCACCCTGCTCTGGGTGTCCCTGTTGGAGCAGGGGTTGGGCCAGGTGGACCCAGAGGGCCCTACCAGCCTCAACCATCCTGTGATTCTGTGCTTCTGTTCTCAAAGCACAGTGCTGTCGATAAATCATACCTGATTATTCCTAAGCTAATGTAACAAACCTCAGAGTAATCATTTAGTGTAAGAGAAAATACTTTAACCACCCAGGACATTTCTCATTTATATTGCAGACAGAAATATTTAGTCCAGATTTTTTTTTATACTATATGACTTTCCGTAAGAGAATATTGATTTGAAACTGAAGATCAAAACTTGAGCCAATGGATAGCACGTGTGGAATTCATTGGAAAACACTGGAAAAGCTGATAAAGGCTACAGGGTCAGGAAAGACGATCCCCTGCTCCATTTGCCCAAGAAGGGAGTTCTCCTTTTCTGAGATGAGTGCTGCAGGTCTGACACAGATGAGTGGGTCACTCTCTCCTTTCTTTCTCCTCTCTTTTTTTTCTCCCTGTTTTTTTTTGTGTGTACCTAATAGGAACAAAATGTTACAATGTGTTGTTTATCATTCAGATCCAGAACAGGAAAATATTTTAAAATCTCAAAAAGTTTTGCAAGATGGGAATACCATTTCCCAGACAGGTTTAGCAATGTCTTCCAGCACTTCCAAAGAGCTGTTAAGCAAGACTGCCCCTCAGCCTAATCCATTTTGGCTATCTCCAGTTAAATGAGTCTTTTCAATGTATTATATCATGACTTCATTAAAACCCACAAAACTGTTTCCCCAGGAAATAACTTTGAGCCAACTGGATTCTAACTACCTGCTGTATCTCATGACCCCTTAATAATAAAAATAATGGTTGAAATAAGTCTGTGCATTGTGTTGCTCGCTTTCCCTTGCTCTGTAGCCCAACCTGTCATAGGGGCAATTGGGAAATATCTGTTAAGGCTTCACTAATTTCTTTCCTCATTTCCTTTAGCAATCCTGGTAGCTGCCCAGGACACTTAGTCTTCCTTAAGAGCATTCATTTTTTGGCACAAGACTTTTCATTTGTATCTGTTCATAATCTATCTCCCCCTGTCATATCCGGAAATACGATCCCTTTGTTAAACAGTCAATTTGCTTCTCTTTGCAGAGGGGAGAGAGGGACAGAGAGGCTGGAGAGCTGCCTAACAAACCTGTGAGATCTCCCTTCCTTCTCCTCTCATCTGAATATTTCTTACTTTTTATCTTTTTCTATCATGCAAAGCATTTCAGCGTTTCTATACATGCTGACAATATGCCAGAGATCATACCACCCTTAGGAACGTGCTCCTGGACTGGATCCTTTGCTAGGGAAAGCTGACACATCACAGAATGATAGAATCATAAAATCACAGAATGTCTTGGGTTGGAAGGGACCCCAAAGATTATCAAGTTCCAACGCCCTGCTACAGGCAGGGCCAGCAACCTCCAGATCTGGTACTAGGCCAGGTTGTCCAGGGCCCCATCCAATTTGGTCTTGAATACCTCTTGAACACCTTCCTGCCACAGGCAGCAGAGCAGCTCAGCTCTACACCAGCTACACTCTGAACTATATGCTACAGTTGGCCCTTGCCTATTTGATTTTTATGAAATTTCGGATCTGCTTCTTCACAATTTGTTTCTTCCTTGCATGGCTCTAAATGGGACAAAGTCCGCTTACACTCATTTGTGTTATACAACTGAAATGAAAGTGTTTGAGAACTGAAATAAAGGGTTACATTTGGCTTTGATTTTAATGGTAAACAAAGACAAAATGCTCTCCTATTAAAAATATGTATAGAAAGCTGCCATGGTAATAAGGTCATACTCATCATAGTAGTCTGTTACTGATGTTTATTTGCAACAGAAGACCAATAAGTAAGATTGTGACCTTCCTTGCCGATCAGTGGTAATGTTTATCAGCTGATAGCAGAGGTGCCATAAAGAGATTGGGAAATGCTCTGCAGTTCAGAGGTGAAAATGACACACCACCACACTCCCGGCAAACAAAAAGGCAATAAATTCCTTCCACCTCCCTTAAGCCATCAAGTACCATTTTTCCATCTTTTTCTTTAGAAAATGGAGGTGCCCATGCTAAAGTGGCTATTGAGTGAGAACAGGAGAGAAGAGAAAATGCAAGAGAATGCAGAAGTCATTGCGTTCCTGGTCCAGCTGCAGTTTGTTTCGTTTTTGCATCAACACAGTAATGCCAGATTTGTTGTGATGTTTCAAGGTGAGGGTTTGCCCTGAAAATTTGTTTTAAACATTTTGGAGTGCACCCAGCTCTACTTACAGGAGCTGGAGGATGAAGGTGATTAAAAACAGTAAAATGCTGAATATCTGAATGCTTTGGATATGTTATGTTGTATTTGAGATTTAAAAAGAAAGAAGAAATTGACATTGAATATGCAAGGCCTTGAACCTGAAGAAAGGACTCATCTAGTGAAGCTTTCAGTCTAAAATACAGAAATAATATGGTTAGAAATTATTTCCCTAGTGCCTGATTGGGAAGACAAAAGGTACATTATGTGATGCATTTTCTTTGTGCAGCAGATGAGCCATTGTGCAGCTGTATTCTTCAGCCACATTTCCACTCATTCAAGCTTTGAAATCTCCCCTGTTTAGAGTGGAGCATCCCAGGTACTTTAAAAATGGAATTTCAGTTTCCACATCACTCAGGTGCTTCTGACAACCTCAGATAAATGCTACTGTTGAGCATAATTAATTTCAGTGAAATAATAGGCTAAAGCTTAAGAACATGCCTAACAATTCAGGATCAAAAGTGAGAGACTGGAAACATTTCCAAACAAAACATAAATGTTTTTTTTTTATTATTTAGCCTTGTCCTCTTCTCCTTCATTAAGAGCAGCTATTTCCATTTCAATCCTGGGTTGTGAGAGCACTGTAGCAGGACTTCAGCCACTCTTGTCTGACCCCATTTCACAGCATCTGTTTTTTCATAGGGCTGTTAGGGCATAGACTAACCTGGTGAGAATTTGGCCAGGAGCATTACATTCACTGCAGGCTTTCCAGTGGGACGACTGTTTTCTTTCTTTCTTTCTTTCTTTCTTTCTTTCTTTCTTTCTTTCTTTCTTTCTTTCTTTCTTTCTTTCTTTCTT
>JANHGO010002888.1:5253-28597 GCA_024606505.1 Aquila spilogaster
TTTTGCTCTTGGATAGCCATGCTCTGTCATGGCCCATGCTTTGCCCATGACTCTGCCATGCAGCTGATGGTGTTCACCGGTTGCACGAGCATCTCTGTGCAAGTTCGGCTGCTGCCCTGCAGCAAGCTGCCTGCATACAGGCCTGGGGTTTGCACAGGTATGCATGCAAAGGAGACTCCTCCAAAGGAATTATATTTGCAGCATTTCCAGTACTCTGTGAAAGGCAGGTGTGTGGCGACGCTTCTGTTACAGACTGAGAGATAAGAGGACCGTAGATGACAAAGCAGCTGGGGACTGCACTAGGCAACAACTCTTAATTTAAAATAATGTTTCCAGGCTGTTGCTGTTGGTATGGGACTTCTGCTTCTGATGCTTTTGAAACAGACCTCATCTCATTTTTCCTGGTTTAATCTGATCTAAGCTCTCTGGAAGGCAAGGGGGCAACTCCGGGTCTCACTGATGGTCAGGGCTCTCCTTGCCTGTGCCAGCCTGAGCACGGGGCTCCAGCCCCATGGCTGTGACTTCAGTGAGGCTGGGAAATGGCTGAGATATATCTTACTGGACAGGAAATCAATATCTAGTTTTAAGATACTTTTCTATTGCTGTTGATTGCTTTATATTCTATTAAGAGGCAGTATATTCACTTGGCTCGCTACTGCATTATTTTAGAGCTTTGGAGTTCATGGCAATGTTGAATATATTTTTTGCTCTTCCATCAAAGATGGGAATTCTTCCCCATCCCTGACCTTCTGCGTGAGCAAAAATAATGCTTCTTGCTTTGTAACTGATGGTTTCAGAATGGAAAATGTGTCATTGAATTGGAGATGGCTGCTAGGATTTGCAGAGAGCCTGAAATAGTTACTGCAAGATACAAACTACTGTATGCATTTCACTGTGCTCCTACTCATAGCGCAGGAGGCAGTTTTTATTATGTGCTTATCAGCATGTCCAAGGAAGGAAAGATCAGATAATAGAGCTGTAATACAGGAAGATAGAGGCGTGCAAATTCAGCTGTGCCATTTGCTAGCAGCTTTTGAAGGAATATCCCTAGGTCCCTTGATGTTGCAGGGGCACCCAGAGCTCAAAGATTCTTCTTCCCTGGGGTCAGAAAGCACAAACCCTGTTGGGGTCCAGCGTGGATTGAAGTGGCTGGAACTCAGAGAAGTTCCCAGTCATTCCCAGGGCAGTTAGCTAGGCAAAGACCTTGGCTGCTGAGGAAGACACAGTCCTTCTGCACCCGAAAGCTGCTGTCCCTGGAGCAGCTGGGACAGGAGGCAGCTGGTTTTTTCTTTTTAATCTAAGCAAAGCAGGTACCTGGAGGGGATGGTTGAGCAAGAGTGCCTTGCTCAGATGCCGGGGGGGTTGTGCAAGCAGGAAGACTGAGGGACCCTCAAGGAATCCTTCATCTCACTACCCATCCATGGGAATGGCAGGATTCACCTTTTGCCATATTGTTCCCACTGAGCGCTGCTGGGCAAAGCTCTGGCTGTGGCACAGGCGGGATTGCTCTCGCAGGCAGAGTGGGGGGCAGCAGCTCTCTTCGCTCTTTTGAACGGATGGGCAGCGAGGGCTAAATGTGAGAGCGCAGCTGAGCTGACATATAAGGGATGAAACAGCCCGTGTGGGCTCAGATCTCTGCATGCCATGGGCTCCCCGCAGCTGGGAGAAGAGGGCGAGCTGCGGCTCACACAAGCTCCAGGCTGGGTCTCTGCTCTCCTCCCGGTGAGATGTACCACGCGCCAGGCCAGCACCAGTGTCTGATACTGGTTCAAATATTTTATTTCCCGTTGAAGTGGCCAGCTGAGAATAATGCTGTGGAATAGATGAGGGAGAAAAGGAAATTTTGGGAACACCGACAGCCCCTCCCCATGTCGTGACCGCTCCGTCCCTTGCCAGTCCACTTGTCGTCTTGCACGGGAATTTCTATGTTTGCATAAAAGGAGCCTCAGCCACGCACCGGCACCTGAGTGATGCCGTGGCTGCTGGCTAGAGAGCGGCTCCGGATGCTGCAGCATTCAGATATCTGTCCCTTTACAGTACTTTATAAATTTAGGTTGGGAATATTTGTTTTAACGACGTGACCCGTTTAGCACATTCGAACGTCTCCTGCTGAAGTGACAGTTTTAACATTTCCCTTTAACCAGTACAGATTGTGCCACCCCTGGGTAATGCGTTAGCAAATCACATTGTTAGCGCTGTGCAATAAACCACTTTTATCTCGTGCTGGGAGAAGCCGCAGAGGCCTCACTGAGATTGCACTTGCTTCGGGAGCTGGGTTTGGAGCTGGCTGATATTGGCTGGCCAGCACCATGCACAAAGGCTGAGCCTTCAGGAGGGGGTGATGCTCTGCTTGAAATGGGAGGTCCCGACTGCCGGGGTGCTGTGCACCGCTACAGAAATAATCTCGGCATCATCTGAGAGTGGAACAAGTGGCAGAAGCCAAACTCCTTTCTTGCCTCCATTTGCTTGCTCTGAAGGAGTGCCCTGGGACAAGGTGAAGGCAGCAAGAGTAAACACCGATTCCTTTGGTGGTGACAGCCCTGCCAGCCCTGTGCTGCATCCCCTGTGTGTTGAAGACATCCTAATTTGCAGTTCTCAAGCAGAATAAAAGTTGTCATATGATGTTCCTTTCAAATCCTGGAAGTGAGAAAATGGTATGAGGTGCCTCAATATCTCAGCATCTCACCAGAAAGCCTGTCACGGGTCCCTGTGACAGAGGACAACAAAGGAAGCTCGGCATGATATACTTATTCCCATAAAAGTGAATTCTTCAATTTTTTTTTTCAGATGGCTCCCTTGATACAAACCCATTTATTTACTGAGGTGGCCAGATTGATGTAACTTCAAACATCGGGGGAAAAAGAGTAAGTGTTGAAGAGCACCAAGTTATTTAGGACTACAGAGGGACCCTTAAAGTTCACCTACAGAAAGACCTGCTGCCTCCTCCCTCCATGCTCTCACACCCCGTGCTACACCAAGAGTAAAGCTGCAGGACGTGGCTGGATTTTCTTGGCTGACAGAGGTAGGGGTTTGCTCAGTGCCTCTGCACAGGTGGGCAGCAATTCAAAAGCCGAAGGTAGCCCTTCAGGTTCTTCAAAGATGGAAATCTGCTTTCTCCAGAAAAGCTCGCGGACCCAAGTGTAAGTGCCACCTCGAGTCCAGTGAAACAGCAGTAGTGTCTCAGGAGAAGACAAATGGCTTTGTCCAGAAGAAACACCACCAAATACGGATGGAGATATGTGCGGCCCACGCGCTACCCCCAAACTATATCCCTCTGGAAAACTTCTTCCGACCTGCTGGGCTCCAGCCCACGCCTGGCATTTCCCAGGGAACGCAGGCATCCCGCAGCCACCTCCCACCCACGCCTGCTCCGCACGGTGCTCCCCACTCTGTGGGCATCCCAGCCTCTGCCCTGAGCCCCTGCGCCCACCTCCTGCCTTCGGGGGATCAGAGACAACCCCCAGCGGTGCGGTGCTCGCTGAGCACGTGTCCGGGCAGGCATGTGGGCTGTGACCCTCGGCATGCCTTCAGCTGGATCCGTGCTGCAGGTAACGCTTCTTACATTTCCCTGCGCTGGCCTGGCACCATAAATTATGTCTAACTGCTGTCACCTGCAGAAAGGAAAAAATAAATCTCTCTGGCCAGGCATGCCTTGTAGGGCAGATTGCTGTAGAAGTTCAGAGCAATTTTGGCAGCTTTGCGGGTCAGAGGTTCCTGTGTCTTGCTGTGGGGAGGAGAGGGCAGCACTGGCCAGTGCTCTGCAAGAGCTCTTAAATCCTGCAGCGGCACTAATGCCATGCATATAAATTTGCACTGACCCTAAAAGCCATGGGATGAATTTGCTGCTTAAGAAGAGGTTTTTAATGTACTTTGCATGCTTTAGCATCGTTAATAGCTTAATGAATTAGGCTAATGATGACTTTTGAGTTGCATATAGCCCTACATACAAATGCTTAGCCTGCTCCGTGGGACTGAAAAGATAATTTCCCTTTCCTTTCAGGCCATTAGGCAGGCTGGGAAGAGGAGGAGATACACAGACACCGAAAGGAGCTGGAGATGAGATGCTGTGTCAGACAGCGCTGGTGAGTACCTGGTCATCTGACCAGGAGAGCTCTGCAGGTGATGGACCCCAGCAAGGCGGCTAACGCCGAGCAAAGGAACCAGGGAAACATGAAGGGAGGGTGTTACCTGCCCTTTGGGAGGGAGAGGGAGAAAGACATGGGTCTGGGGGACCAGCAAGAGAATAAATGCAGGGGACAGAGCCTGGGACAGGGCGGCTGAGGAGAGGAGCTGTGGTGGCTTCAGTTCCTGCTGAAAGACCACTTGCGATAAAGCTACGTGCTCTGCACCAAGACAATTTCTGGAGCGTTTAAGCCAGGTTGCTTGCTGGCATCTTTGTGCAGCCAGCCACAGCAGCTGGACGGCTGGCCGGGGAGCCTGGTCCAGGCAGGTCAGTGACCTGGCAGCCTGTGTTTCTGTACTGCTGCTATCCTGTCCCTACCATGGTCCTACCGAGGGGACGCTGCAAACCCTGCCCCTGCAGAGCCTGGAGGTCCTCAGTTTGGCTCAGGATGCTCAGGGCTGTTCTCATCCTGGGAAGGACTTAGCTGATGTCTCTGCCTAAAAGTACATGATACACTGCTTCCAGATCTGCTGCCAGCATGATTTTTTTCTTCACTAAGTAAAAGAGAGGAGGAACTGGTGCACTGTAATGATTTTCCTCTCCTTAGGCTTGGCTGGATATTCATATTAGCTCAAATACAAGGAGGCACAACAATATCTAAGGAGCAGCAGTCACAGGCAGGCTGTCAGGAAAGCCTTTCATCTCTAAACCAGGCCTGGCCACATGGCTGCAAGGCTCAGAGAGAAGCAAGACAACCATTTCTGCCCTGGACACAAGAAAAACGAGCAGCACAAGAAGGCTGTGGGTATACTGGACTGAGTCCAGTGGAGGCCACCAAGATGTTGAGGTGGACAGAGCACTGGACAGATGAGGAGAGGCCAAGGGCACCGGGTCTGCTCAGGAGAGGAGGCTTGGGGGATGATACTGCCGTCTGCACCTACAAAATAGGGGGGGGTTATTGAGAGGACAGATGAATGCAACACGCAGAAATTCAGAGTAAAGCTTCCTGAGGAACAGACCCGAAGGAATTGTGATGCTTCCCACCAACCCCACATCTCTGTGCTCCCTTTCTCCTGCCCCCCTGAACTGGCAGAGTGCTTCACGTGGGTTTTTGCTTGTACACCTCCATTTGTTTTCTCCTGGTGCAATCTCTTCCTTCTTAAATAGAGCTCCCAGCAGCCACAAGATGGAAAGATGAATTATGTCTGGCTTATGAAGTTGCCAGCTGGAGATACAATGAACCGTACTTATACCATAAATCATGTGCCTGACCCCTCTTCCACCCGTGGCTCGGCTACAACTTCTCTCACGTGAAAAACAGTCGAAGGGTGGAAGCAGCACTTTGTCCTGGTCAGGACAAAGAAGCTCACAGCTTCCAGCTGGTACTTGGGTGAGCATAGGTTAGCCCCAAAACCTCTCTTAAAGGATTATGCCTCTAAAAATATCACCTTCCTGATCCAATGGGGCATTGATCATGCAGGCTTTTATTAATGATGGAGGACTGTGATGATCAGCCAGGTAGCAAATACAGTGTAATTCTTCCAAAGTGCTGTGCAGTTGTGGATGAAGACACTGTCAGGACGCAGAGGAATTATGAGTGCTCGTGAGGAGTTTAATGCTGTGCACAAATGGACTGATGAGATCCTTGGCCGAATAAAAAGGAAAAAGCTAAGCAGAGATATGGGCTGGTATTGGCATTTACTGACTTGCCTACACATCTAAAAGCACATGTAGGAAAACTGGGCGAGCTCAGAGAAGGGTCATCTCTAAAAGCCACTTTACAGGGAGAAACCTAATGGTCTCAATCCATTTAGTTTGTCCAAAGATCGAGATGGTTTGAACACAATTTTGTAAGAATCTATGTGAGGAGATTATACTTCCAGGCCTATTTATTTAAGGGCTTGTTTATATACAGGGCTTTTAAATCTAGCAAGCAAAGCCATAAAAAAGATTAAGGACAGGATGTCCTAATGTTTTTATGCAGGGAGCGTAATTGACCCTCAGATGCTCCACCACAACTCCAGGCAAGCTGTTCCATTATGCAGCACTTCAAAGCCAGATTTCGAGGACTCTTTAAAGAGCCATGGTGTAGCTAGAGGTAAAACCTCTTGCTGAGCTGGCTGGAACAAGCAAACAATAGTCCGCGGGGGTCTGAGCAATGCCCAGTGCTGTGTCTCTCGGAGCAGGTGCCCTTCCATGGAGCAAGGAGCATCCATGGATGGCTGGGGGCTGTTCCCACGCCTTGCCAAGGAGCGGGCTTGTTCCACACCAGCCTCTAACCAAAGGGTTGGGGTGGAGGACAGTGGCCAGCCAGGCAGTGGCTGATGGCCCAGGAGATGCAGCAGTTCAGGCTACCCAGCCTTGCGTCTGCACGCAGAGCCCTCCAAGGACATCGAGGAGAAAACAGGCTCTGCTCCTCTCCCTCCTCACCTCCCGTTCCCTTTATTTTTCCCTGCCTTGTTGCTGGGTAACTCTGTTTGCCCAGCATGGAAGGACTGTGTTTTCAGAAGAACTCAAAACCAAAGAATTTCTTCTTCAAACATAAGAAATGATTAATCGGAAACTTTGCTTGCTTTTTTGGTTTAGATTTTCTATATAGCTACAGCTGGTAGGAGGAGAAAAAAAAAACAAAAGGAATAGGCTTAAAAACTTTTGACTACAAACACGAACAGATCTTTTTGCTGCTCTTGGCTAACCTCACCTTAAAATTAAATCCAACTTTGAGGTTTCATAGGTGTGGTAGCGCTTAAGACAAGCGGAGAGTGAGCTGTTGATGTGGTGTGCGGGGGAAGAGTCCTTCCCCCAGCCAGGCAGGGGCCCTTGCCCTGTTTTGATGTACAGTCTTCCAGACCACAGGCTGATTTTCCTCTTGAGAACAACCTGCTTCTGCTGCTCCTCCTACAGTGTTTACAAATGCCTGGAGGTTTCTCTATGTTAAGCATCAAGCCCTCCACAAAGCCAGAGAAAGCTTCAATTTCTCTCTTCTTTCATGGCACAGAGCCTGCTCATGGGGCTTGTCGCAGGCTTAAAGATAGCTTGAAAAATGACCATCAAGTAAGACCTCCCAGTGCTTTCTTTTGAGAACGGGTCACCTCTCTGCAGGGATGGTTATGGGAGCCAGCAGCGCCTCTGCCTTGTACGCTGCCTTCAGGGACCCAGACTTTCCCTGGCAGATTTTTCTTTCCCATGTGCAGATCAGATTAAACTGTTATCTCAATCTAAAATGCGATGGATTTCTCTTCTGGCTGCCGCAGCCCACGTCAGAAGCAGATATTATAGCACAACACAGCCTGTGAAACACTAATCATACACCTAACGGGAAATGCTTAGAATAATGAGCTGCAAAAAAGCTCTGAAATTCATTCCCCGTGGCAAAGGGGAAGCTGGAGGGAAGACGATTTGCTGTAGTCCAGGAAAGTGCTGTATTTCTCAAAAAAAGAGATGTGAAGCAGTCCTAAGCCTATCTTCTGAAAATTACTTAGCACGCGCTAAATCAGTTAAAATGGGCCTGATGGGATTTTTCATAAAGCAGTGGGTCACTGCCTAGCTTTTATTTGTGTGTATAAATAAGAGCGAAGAATTCGGAAGTCACAGGGACATAGCTCTGCACCTTAACCCAGGGAAGTATCACCACGTCCAGGCCGTGATGATTTCTCAGCGGTGACCGCCCAGAGCTTTGGGGTAGGTGGTCCTCCTCTCCCTCTGCTCCTTCTGCCTTTAAGCTGCGCCTCGCCCCGACCCCCGCTCCCACTGCCAGCCATTGCCATTGCGCTCAGGCTTCACCGCGGTGTTCATCAAAGAGCAGGCTGTTGATGGATGCGATCTCATTGATCTCATGCAAACTCTGGTGAGAAATACATAATACATGATCCTGGATTTAGACAGAGAAAGCTGAATCACTGCTTCTTCCCCACGACATTTTAAAGCCTCTTTGTGGCTGTACGGGACCTTGGGTCGGATCAGGCATGGCTGGATTTGCTGGCTTACACCAGCTGCAGATAAGTGTTTTACTTGATGTTTGTCGGGGTACCTGCATTTTCCTGCCCACGTGATGCTCGGGCTTCACCTTCTGCCTCCAAGGCCAGGCAGCACAGGATTGCACTCAGAAAATGCACGTGATTTATTGCGCCTCCCTGCAGGGAGAGAAGCACCAAAGGGAAACGTGATTGACAGCAACGTACATAACTCGCCAAATCGTTTCATCTTGGTGCTGATATTAGCAGCTCCCCTGGTCGCAAACTCTGCTCAGAGGCTCTCCATGGGACGACTTCTCCTACGTATGCCAAGCCTGGACTGCAGCTATCTCCAACAAATAAATGCCTAAAACCTGGGTAAAATGAAAAGCAGCCTTTTTCTCAATGCTTAATGCTTAAAAGTGCTGGGGTTAGTCAGTCCCCACCAGTGGGGGAAGGCTGGAGGCCAGGGGAGCCCGTGCTCCCCCTCCATCCGCACCACTCGCCTGGGCGGGCAGGGGCAGGCGTGGGCACCCGCCAGCTCTGGGCAGCACGGCTCAGTCCTCCCGTGGGATTTACTCCTCCGAGCAGCTGCCCTGGCTTTTTGCTGCTGCACAATCAAGCTTGATTAGTTCCTGGAAATACGGAGCAATATTTCCATTGCAATTTATTACAGTCACTGAGACGTAAATTCAGGAGGAAGGGAACAACAGGATGCTGCAGGAAAAGGCGTTCAGAAGGCAGGGGAAAAAAGAAAAGAAAACCCTTTCCATTTATTAGCTTAGAAAAGCTCATTGTAACATAATGCTGTTGAGGAGCCACACCTGCCTGGAGAGCTGTTCGCAAGGACGCTGCTGGGAGGCAGTCCTGAAGAAAAGAAATTAGATGGCAGAGCAGAAAATAGGGGGGGCAGGACAGGCACAGCACAGCAGTGAGTACTGAGAAAGGGCTAGCAGGAGGAGAAGAGCTAATTGCCCTTGCAGTGGATTTAGCTACTGTCTTTGCTCTCGTGGGATGCATGGCCCTTTGCGCTCCCTCGGAGAGTGATCGAGAGGAGATGTACTTCTAAATATTGAAAATCAATGCTTCTGTTGGTATTCAGAGAATTACTCCCAGGTACTATGTGTCAGTATTGCATCAGACAACGGAGCAAAATATGGCAAGGGTTGAGGTTTGCTGCTGCGGCTCCAGGGTGCTCACCTCAACCACGTCCCTCACCCAGCAGCAGCATCCCACCTTGGCAGCACTGTGCTTATCATTGCACAGATGCCTTCTAGAGCAGCAAGAGCAGTCCTTCAGTAGGAGGAGGAGGAGGCACTTCACTGGCACTTGGTTAAATTCAAACCGAAACCAGCTTGTGGGTGGTTGCTTGAATCTTTGCCAGTGGGAAAGAAGGGGAAAAAATAAAATTATTTCTTTATAAATGACCTTTTTCTCTTGGGTTTATCTTGATTCTCAGTGTTGTTCTTCATCAGCCAAAGAAGACAAAATGAAAGGAAAATTCATTTAATTAAGACACGGCTGAAAAAGAAAATGTATTTGTCAGAAATAATGATATCCTAGTGTAAATGTCCAACAAAACTCACTTTGCAAGGCCAGGTGAATGGTCCCCTGCAATCCCTGTAAAAACTCTGAAAATGGAGAGACACCTGAACGAGGGAACCCCAGGAACAGATTGAACCAATTTTGGCGTGCTTTGCAGGTGAGTCACGTCTGTGTGAGAGACGAAAGCTGCTCAGGACATCATGGGGACTTCATAGCTGTGCATTTCCAGCATGCATATGGTGTGCTGTGCTGGCCATCCCACAGGGGACCAGAAGAGCATTTCCATGCTCCAAACTCATCTTCTCCATGGGGTCCAGCCAGGCAGGGCAAGGGCTGAAGCATATTGATTGCTTTGTGCCAACAGACTGATGCAATGAAAAGCCATGGGGGTTTCGCTCAATAACACGCACTCAGGGGGAAGAAAAAAAAAAAAGCTATGAATTTAAAGTTATTTGTGATTGAAGCGTTGAGCTCCTTCTACCAGGCTGGATCTTCAGGCAGGTACAACTGTGACGGACACGCTCCCTCGCTATTTTGGCAGCAGCAAAGGCCAGGGATGAGGAGTGTCCTGCAGGAGGGACGTGTCTGGGAGCAGTTCCCAAAACCTCGGCTGAGTCAGTCCTCAGTACATCGGATTTAAGCACAGGGTTGTGTGCTGAAAACCCACAGTCTGATAATGCACGTAGTGGGGAGAGGGATGTGAGGATGGAAACTGCTCCAGCCACCAAGAATACCTCTGTGGAGCTGCGGCCAGATCCTGGAGGTGCTGGGTTAAAGGATGGGGCTGGAGATGCTGAGGTTTTCATGGGCTGACTGAGGATGAGCCACGGGGCAACCAAGAGGCTTAAGGCGTGTGCAAGCAGCATGCAGTCCTGGCATGTCGTCCTTCCCTCCCCACGGAGGGCAGTGGGGAGAAATGACCGTGGAGCCAGGGCCAGGGAGGAGGGAGAGGGAAGGAGCCAGCAAGCATTATAAATATCCCCCAAAAGCTACAGCTGTGCTCAGCAGGAAGGTGTGACTCTCCAACTAGATGAGCAGCGATTAGAATTGAAGCTTGAAACGTGATGAGGATGGTGATGCCAGTGGAGTAAAACCCACGCTCATGTGGCCAACGACGTGTGTCAGCGACTTACCTTCGATGTCTCAGTGGTTCAAACCATCCCAAGGTGCCAAGAACCTGAATTTGAGGTTCAGCCTGAACGGAAAGGGTGTGTGCACAGTGCAAATGGGAAAAAGCACGGGGGGGGGATGCCTGCCTGCGCGAGCTGGGTGTGCAAAGCAGTAATTGCCTGTGGCCTGTGGCACCCTGGGGCTCGGGGTTTCTGATGGAGGCAAAATCTTTTGAGCCAACTGTTTAATCGGTGGGGGGAGCAGACGTGGTCAGCCAGACCCTGCCATAGAAATAGGTCTGGCGTTGCTGAGTCGGTAATTGGTGATGATTTTAACGGTGTGCTCGAGCCCCGCAGGAGAAGCCGCTCTGCTTCAGAGAAGATGAGCCTTGACACAGGTTTCTAACCAGGCCAGGCAAAACACCGCAGCGAGAAATGCAATCAGAGACGGTCCTGCTAGTGTCAGCATCTCATTGGGAAGCCGGCGTCAAAAGGAATAGGGCCGAGAGGCTTAGAAAACCCAGGCGATTCTGGTGCCCGGTAGAGCCTCGGGCACCTCGGAGGGCTGGGCAGGGAAGACGGGCATGCCCAGGCTGCGGGCAGGGCGACGGCTGGCATCGGCAGGCAGAGCCCGGGAGTCCCGAGGACAACGTTTCCCCTGGGTTTTGAGCTTGGCAGGACAGATGGCTCCGTGGCTACAGCCAAAACTCATTTATTCTGCGAGCTGAGCTCAGAACCTCTGCGAGAATAACCCAGCTTGCAGATAATGTCACGTGCCGTTGTGAAGGGCCGAGGCTGATTTACTAGCTTCCTTGTAAATTTAGTAACTTAGAGTTAACAAGAGCAAATGGAGGCTCAAACCATAAACACGGGCATGCGGATGACAGGTCTCTCCTCCCTCTGCAGAAGCAGAAGTCTCTTGTGGCTGCAATGTTGCCTGAAATGAGATTTTCCTTGTTTTAAAGGATTTGCATTTGGGGATGCGTTTGGGGAACCCTAGAACCAGCTCAGAGCTCCGCGGTGCTGCCCCTCTGGCCCTCGGGGAGCTGGCGGGGAGCAGGGTCCGGCACAAGCAGCACCCAGAGGATGCCCTGAGAGGGCTCTGGGGGTGTTCTCTGCTAAATAACACATCAACCCTGAAGCTGAGCATACACCGAATAATTCATAAGAAGAAATGAATTATTAACTAACTTCTTGTTATTGCCATTCTAATTACATACCATTAATTTCATACCTAAAAGGTGCTGTAATATTCTTGCTGAATCATACCTTGCTGGTCTCAAATTTGAGGGTTTCAACATGCCTGTGGGGTTGGAAGATAAAAGCAAAGCTGGGGGAGCCAGGGCAAGCGCTTTAGGGGCAATTTCACCATTCACTTTGCAGCAAAACAAAGTAATTTTGAAAATCCTCTTCTGCAAACCCCGGGCAATTTCTAACCCCCCAAATCAGTGTGCTTCTTTCCTCTTACTGTATAAAACTAAAATACACTTTAACAGGAGGGGCAGTCTGGAAGCCAGAGGGTCAGTCTGCAGGACAAGGATCTGTTTGTAGGACACCAAACCTTGTACAAAGGGTCTTGCGGCGCCCGGCTACTCCTGCGGAGCAGCGAGACCGCCCGCAATGCTTCATCAGGCCCAGGGAGCTGTGTTTGGTGGGAGAACCGCCGCGCTGGGACCTCTCCAGGTGGCTCTCCGTGGTGGGCTGTGTGCTTTGGCAGCTTCCCCAGCATCGCCGGGGTCTCCAAGGAGCGCTGCTAATGGGCTCCACACAGGTCCCTGTTGCGGAGACAAGAAAGGATCGTTCTGGGGAAATGGCAGTTTTGCCTGATTTGTGTGAGTTTCCTTGTGCTTTTACGGCAGCCCATAAAATGGATCATCTGTCTTAAAAGACGTGGGCAGGTAATCGCAAGCTCGGCTGAGGTCTGCCTTGCATACCGGTGCCTGCTGGGGAGCTCGGGAGGATCCGGGGGGAGGCTCCAAGCCGTCGGCCCCATCCAGAGCACATCACTGCTGCATTTTCACCAGCAGATTGAGCTATCTGGGGACTTTTCAGAAAAAGTGCCTGGGCAGGGGGGGATGCTCCATTCTCCTTAGGAGAGTAGGAGACAGCCACAACTCTATTTTCAGCTGAGGTTTCCAAGGCGCTTGTTTACCAGCACTGCCAACGAAATCTGTTATTGCATCGGCACTGCTGACAGCTCTGTCTGGAGCTGACTTTTCAGGGAAAGCACCTCAGGAGCGCTGGAGGCAGTGCCGGGCTTTGTAGGAAGGGTACAGCAGCCGCATGCCCTTGCCCACCCCTGAAACCCATTAATCAGCACCTGATCCCAGGGGTCCCGCTCTCCTCACCCTTGCTGAGACAAAACCAGTCCCTGCTGACTGATGCCAGGGGGTCGGTGTGTCCCCTTAGGGTGCTGCCAGCTCTGGGAGCAGGACCCAGGCTCTCCTTGCTGGAGAGCAGTCCGGGGCAGCTGGATCCTCACCAGCCATCGGTGGGGTTGTGTGTCTGCGGGTGCCTGGTGCCACGCTGATGCCAGCATCCCTGCTCAGCATCGCTCGCTGAGCCTGTCTCATCAGCCAGGTCCAAAGCTGCCGCGGCCGTACCTGATCTTCTTGCCACGCCTGGGATGTGCAAGGACTCAGGAGAGGTCCTCCTGGAGACTGCGGTGGTGTATCTGCTGTGCTCCTCTCAGCTAGTCTTTAGGTAATTACCTGGAAAGTCAATTGGGTTTGCCTGGATGAATTTATTTATTTTTTGCACACCCACCCTGCTGATTCCTCCCAGGCCCACAAGCCATGAAGAGCTGCTCCCAAGCAGCGATGCGAGTAGCCAGCATCCTCAGAAGCTGCATCAGGAGACACTGAGCTGCTCTGGTGGAGCAGAGAGCGGCACGAGAACGGGCACAACCCCCCTCCCCGTGCCCATTTGCAGGGTAGCAGCCATGCAGGGGTCCTGTCCTGTGCTCCAGCTGCCGCTGTTACCGCCGGGACCCCCGTCCTATGCACCCCAACTGCCCGCTCTCACATCAAGGCAAGCTTGGGAGCTGGCGTGCAGCCGCCCTGCCAGCAGCCTGGGGCATCCAGCCCTGGTCCGGCTGGGGTCTCCATCCCCGGTCCGGCTGGGGTCTCCATCCCCACAGAGCTGCCACGGACACCTGGGGGAGGGAGGGTACGCTTCTTCCCGCAGACAGGGAGATGAGCTGGGGGGGCCGTGAGGTCCCATCCAGTCCCACTTCAACAGCCCTTGCAGCAGGGTGGGGAAGGCGATTTGGGGAGCATCATGTGAAGTTTCCAGCCTCATATCAGTCTCCCATCAATTTCCTGAAGTAATGAAGAGGTAATTAAATTTTGCAGGGGAAGAGAACCTTCACCGATGGCAAGAGCATATTGAAGCTCCTGATCTCATCAGGGGAAATGCTAGGCTCCAAATTAAATGCATTTACTGTTTCATGTACCCTCACTTACAATCGTTGTAATGAATCTGGGAATTAATTGTTTGCCCATTTAAAACAAGTCCCCTCTTGCACTGTGCAGTGCTCCCCTCCTCCCAGCCCTCTGTAATTTGATATTCCGGTTAGAAAACAAATTGGCATTCATTGGAAAATCAATCTTTTCATTGTTTAACTCTCATTTCTCCGGGGAACGTGTGGGAATGGAATTACATCCTCTGATATGAACCCTCTCTGAATGCCTAATTGCAGCTGGGGAGCAGAGAGGCTGCTCGCATCCCAGGAGCCGCCGGGACCCCGTGCCGGCAGCATCCATGGTGCTGCCTAAGGAGAAGCGCGGCATCAGTCCACGCTGGAGAATATGAGACAGTTGCTTCGGTAATGAGCCCAATAATAGAGTCTGTCATTTATTAGGTGGGATAAAATGGAAAGTGCTTGTTACGGCGGGGGAGATGACAACAGTGTGAAGAAAAGCCTGAAGACACACCGTATTGTGTTTATTCAGGCTGAGGAGAGGAAGAACAAACAAAATATGTCCTTTCGCGCCGGTTTGAGAAGAGCTCGGCTCCTGCGCTTCCACGTCCCGACACGCCGCTGCTCCTGCAGCGCTGAGCCTCGGGCCACCAGGGTCCCCAGGGACAGGGGCTGGCAGGTCCCCAGGGTGCTCTCACAGCCTACGCCAGCCATCCCCTTTACACAAGGACAGAGCAGTACCCACTCAGGACTTTGCTTTTTCCTTGTAAGAGGGCACTTTCTAAGCATGCCAGGCAGCTGGCCTGGCAATGATGCTTGTGCTTCCCGTGGAGACACTTGCTGCTGAAATAAACTATTTTTATGGATAACGTTGGTTGTCTTTTACACTTACTGCAGGAAAATGAATAGCCACTTCTATGCAAAAAGGTTTTACTGCGATATCAGAAAGTGCTAATGAATATACAGAACCAAATTATATGGCATCCCATGAGTCAAAACTTCCGGACAGAGATTTACAGCAAAAAGAGTAGCAGGCAAAGATAAAAGCCTGCAACCAAAGTGGGTCATATCATTAATCAGGGACAATAAATTTCTGAAAAATTGAGCTGTCAGTCCCTTCCATCCGGATGCCCAGCTCCATTTCAAAGCTAAATAACTTGTAGTCGCCAAGAGTTAATGCAGCAGATAAAGCACCGCTGCAAAAGCAGCTTCTGCATTTGCAAGGGACGAGGTTTCCTCCGACCCACCCCATGCCGGCCAGGATATGCTGGGCAGGCGCTTTGGTGCATGGGAGCCCCCGGAGCATCACCGCCACTCCGGGCACGGGCAGCGGAGGGGCTCCCTGCCCACCTACAAACCACCCGCAAACTTCTGCCAGCAGCTTTCCCCCCACCAAAACGAAAGGTCCCATCACTTGGCCCCGGGGGACAACACCGCATTTGTCCATGAACCCGGGGCACAGTTCGTCCCCCAGCTGGGCTGTCGCTCGCTCGCTCGCTTTTCCTCTTACCCTCCCTCTCTCCGTTCACAAATTAGCAACAAACACATTCCAGGTTGTACTAATTAGTTGTCTGGAAGGTTTCAAGGGACCGTTTGGGCGAGCATATGCTGCCGCCGGGAGCTGGGTCCGCCAGGCTGCCTCCCCACCGCCGCCTGGCAGCCGCCCCACGGCCACCCCTCTGCCCACTGGTGTCCCCCCGGGGGGCACCTGCCCGACGCAGCGGGTCCACCTGCTCCTCCTTACGGCCCTGGCAGACCAGGAGGGAAGATTTAGGGTCCCCAAAGTTGGGGGTGCAAGGTGCGGTCACACTGCCGGCATCGTTTTCTGCATGGCGGGGGGGCTCCGGCTCCCCATAGCCAGCCTGCCCCTCACCCGTTTCGGCCCCAACGTGCGTTTGGCATCGGGGGCATCAGCGACGGTGCCGTGAAAGATGGCATGTCGCTCTCTGCAGCACCGTAATTGCATTCCCTCCCTTTTCTCGTATTCTCATTTAGCAACACTATATGAGCATCTTTGTCAAGCACATATTAGGAACCATTCTTCATAAAAAATTAAGGGCTATGGAAATAAAGTGACCTCTCCGAGGGCTTCAATTACACTGTAAGGTAATTGTGTCTTCCCCAGGCCTGCCATCACAGTGTTTGGGAGTCTTCAGCAACAATTTATGTATTTATTACAGTTTAAGTATCCTTAGCCCTCAGCTCTTTCCAGTAATGAAAATATATAGCGAAAAACCCGGCAAATACAGACTGAGCTGTGTGACGGCAATCTTCCCAGCCAGCACACCGCAGAGAGAAGTGGCAGTAACCCCCCTACACCCTCACAGGGGTACAAAGCTGCTCCCGTGTGCCAGGCCCCACGAGACCTCCACAGGGCATGTATAGGTGGCAGGACAAGGGGAAACCACGGCAAAGGGTTGGGACTAAAACCGTCCAGACTGGGACTGGTACCAGGGCAAGGCAGAAAGCCTTTCCCAGGGAAAAAAATACAGATTTATGATTGTTCTTGGCCCTAAAGGTTGGTTGGAATTGTGACAGAAAGGCAAAACAGGCTTTTTTTTTTTTTTTTCCTGCAAAGCCTTTTTTGGTGTGCAAACCCTTTTTTTTTTTTTTTTTTTTTTTGCAGGGAGAAGCTACAGAGGCTGGAGACAGGCTCAGCTCGTTGTGCATCAGGGGAGCATCCCTGTGGCCAGCTGAGGCTGTCTCCAGCTATAAAGGGAGCGGGGCTGGGGCTTCTCTACCTGGGGGTTTGTCCAAGGCAGAGCTGGGACAGTGAGGCTTTACTTTACCTCTTGAGGTGCTGCAGCTGGGATGCAGGTGAACCCCAGCAGCCATGCTCTGATGCTGCTGTGCATTTCCATGTGAGCTGGTGGATCCAGCCAGGGCAGCCACTGTGAAAGGAGAAGAAATTCTGTAAGAAAACAAGGTAAACTGGGTCCTTCTCTGCCTTGAAGGGGTCTAAGCATGTTGGCAGGGAAAAGTAGCCTGAAGGGACCAGACTTTCTTTCCCCCTCAGCTCTGAGGAGCAGGTCCTCCTGGGCTGCTCAGCACAGTAGAAGTCTGTGCTGAAGATGCAACAGAAGAGCGAGCCTTGTAAGACACCATTAGAAAAAAGAAAGACAAAAAGCAAATTTTTTTTTCTTGTCAGAAAGACACCAAGTCCTACACCTTGGGTGAAGAAGAGATGATCTAACAAGAAAAAGATGTCACTAAATCCCTGAGCTATAAATCACTTCTTGCAGTCTTGCAGCAAAAATACTTAACAGCCATTCTGTACAGTATCAGTGCAGGAGCCCGTGTTGGGGACTGCAGCTGATCTAGGGTAAATGGGCAAACAGGGCCCAACCACTTGGTTTATACTTGTAGGAGAATTATACAGTAGCTGGGAAATATTTCCTGCCCCTGCTGTGTTACAGGCTAGTGTCACAAAGACAGTGCAATCAGCATTAGATGAGCCTGAAAGCCTCAAGGACTATCTGCTGGGGCACCCTGGAAGAAGGGTGTTGTAATAAAAAACCTTTTGATCATTCACATGGCATCATCAGGCAATTTAGGGTTTTTTTTTTTCAAATAAAAAGAAATAAGAAAAAAAAGTCTGCCGAGTTAAAGCAGAGATCCATGCCAGGTCCCAGCAACATCCCTCCTGCAATGTCCGGATGGTGATGCTGTGCGGAAACCTCCACCAGGAATGTGGGTGAGCAGGGTGTCAGGAGAGTTTCCAAAGGGTTCAGATGGACATTGCCTGATCTAGAAACTGTTAAGCCTCATGCAAGAAGATGCTGTATTGCTGTAATGATTTAATTGCTAAAGAAGTGGTAATTGCTTAGGGAGTAGTGACAATGATCTGATTATAGTCAGTATGAGCAAACAGAGGGCAGCCCCAGCCAGTAACACAGCTACTAGATGTTTCAAAAGGGCTAAGATAAATCAGGGGAAATTACCAGCAAAACTGACTGGGTGGAAAATACAATAATTAAATGATTGTGAACGGAAAGTTAAAGACCTCTTTAAGAAGTGTTTAAGAAACAGTGAAGGAAACAATTTTGCCAGAAGTTTAGCCTGACAGCTGTTAAAAATAAGAAAACAATAGTTGGAAAACAAGGAAGGGAAAAGTGACTGTGAAGAAGATGCTATGAGAATCACAGGAAATTGGGATAAGAAGCAAAGTAATAGGAATTTTAAATGTTGTTATAGATGCCCCTGTTCCAAGGAGGAGAATGTAAACAGGGTTAGAAAAGAGAAAGCAGATCCTCCTGTGGGCAGGAAAGGTTCACAATTCAGAAGGGGCAGGCAGGTGTGATTGAAAGAAGGAGGGCAGGTGTTTATACCAGCTGAAGGTGATGGATGCTCTCTCTTCTCTTTGCACTAAAAAGGCATATTTTAAAGTTGGCTGACCTACCTAGCTGCCTCTCCGGAGCCTGCAGCATTGCCTGGGTGACTCCTGCCCGGTAGTTAGCAGCTGAACCAGACCAGAGCTGCCTTCCCCTGGCTGGAGCAGGTGAAAACGGATGGAAACCATGGGGCTGCGGACACCATCCAGGGATGGATGGCGATGGGGATTGTGCCCAAGCCACGATGATGCCACCACCCTCCTGCTCCCCGTGTCTTTTGCAGGGCTGATCTCCCATGGTAGTGATAAGGGCAGCCGTGTGCCCACCGCTCTCCAGTGCCCGCAGGCTGGGCGAGATGGCACCAAAAGCAGCGTGTCCAGCTGGAAGCTGAGAAGACCACACCAGCATCTGCATGCCGGCTCTTAGGTGCCAGGTATGGACTTGCTGGACCTGAGCTCAACTTCTGCTTGAAGGGTAAATGAGGAAGGCTTTTAGGTCAGGATTTGGGGTGCAATAGGCAACGTCTCCTTGGGGAAAGGCCAGCTGGTTCAGCTGAGCAGCAGCGTCCCTGCCTGGAGGGGCTGTTTGAGGAGCATCGCTGCTTGCCCACCCTTCTCCAGGCAGTTTTGCTCACCTGAGGAAAGCCACTGTTCTGGTAAGTGACTGCTCAGTAGTTCACTGCCCTTTTCCCCATGGAAGCTTTCTGGAAGAAAGCACCACAGACACCCTCTGCCCTGATTTTCAGGTTCATCTAAGCATCAAAAAGCAGATCTGCCGCCTAGCCAGAGCGCAATTTGGAGAGCTGCCGGCACGGCTGAGGACATCACCTCCTAATTGCAGAGCAGAGTCACCTCCTGGGTTGCCTGCTCTGCCGTTGGACCAAAAAGACTTGATCATGTTTTACTTTGGTTTAAATCTTTCCATTTTGATCCCAAGGAGAGCAGCCGGGAGTTAATGAGCGGCATCTCTTTTCCTGAACCCTGCCAGTGCCACAGTGGTGAAGGTGTAATTATCAAGAGCTGGACATTAACCCACATACAAGCCTAGTCTCCCTGCTTTTCATTCCCTTGTTTTTATTGATCCCTTTTATTTTTTATTTTTAACTTGTTCTTGCTTCCTCTTTTTAAAGACGTCTAAATTTATGGCCAGCTCAGAGGGAGCACTGCTGTTGTAACGAAAAAATATAGCGGTTTGGTGCTGTAACTTTCTGGCTGTTTTCTTGGGCCCTCGTTACGTTTGTTTTCATCTGAACACCATTTCTGTGTAACAGTTGCAAACAATATTGTATTAGCCTTAATTTTGACCTTGCTGCAATTTCTACCAGAAAATTGTTTCGGCTCTGAAATGGCCAGATTTACTCTTCAGGCCAATGAAAATAAGTCTGCAAGGTTGAAAAGAAGATGTCAGAAGCAGGCACTAAAGATCACTTTAAATGATAACAGTTGTACTTGAAGCAAAAATAATATACAAAGCTTTCATCTAGCAATTTTCATCCTTGGACAGCAAAGTGCTTTACAGCCCAGCTCACTGTCAGCAGCACTGTTTTTAAAGGTGAGCAGAAATATGGCTTTTGCTTGCTTTGCTGTGTTCCTTTACCTGAAACCAGCTTGTTAATCTGAGACTTGCTGGCTCTCCTGTTCCCCAGGACATGCTCGTGCCTACCTGGCTGAGCAAAGATATTCGCAGCAACCGCCCCGCAGGACCTGGCACTGAGGCCAAGAAGAGGTTTGCTCTTGCCTGATTAGCTGAATCCTCCTTTTTTGGTTTTGGGGTTTGGGGTTTTTTTTCCCATTGAATATAGAGAGTTGGCTTTAGTCTGGGGTGGGGGTAACGCAGCTGCTTGGCTTTTGCGCCCTGTTGGCTTGTCCTCATGCTGCAGAGGTGGCTGGAGCTGAGATCTTGCTACTCCACTGAAACATGTCTCGTATCCCCTGGCTGTCTGACTGTACCTGGGGGACTGAGCACCATGGCACGGTCTGAGCCTAACCTTGGCCCAGGACAGGGCAAACCCAGGTGATGATGCAAACACATTCTGAATGTCCCCCAACTCATCAGAACAGCTCTATGTATAAAGAAGATGTATCCCGCAAGAGCAAGTACCACGACTGGCATAGACACCTGAGACTGGCTTCAACCCTGGGTTGGGCATCCCTCAGTTGCCATCACGTCTGAAGGCAAAACGCTTCTCCCTGTATTGAATGGGGCAGCGCCAACCTGCTGATGGGGACTGAAATAAGAGTCAAAATGGCAACCTCCTGCTCACTAGGACTTTGTTTTGGGGGGCATGGGGTGCTGTGGGGCCTTGCTGCAACTCCCCATGCAACACCCCAGAATGCTTCATCTCTGTGGGTGAATGTGGTTTGTTAAATAAACCTTAGTGTCTCACATTAATAGTTCTGGAAAGCCTATTTCTTGCCTTTGTGTCCCCGGGGCTGAGGACTAATTGGGATAAAACACTCATTCCGCAGGCTGAGTTAAAGAAGCCACTGCTGGGAGGTCTCCATTGCCCCAGGAGTGGCTGCTCTTCACCCCAGAAACGCAGGCTGCAAAATGCAGGTGCCTTTGAAGGTCTGACGCCTGGAGAAACACGGGCAGGGCACAGCCCTGCCACGCTGCCCACCAGCTCCTACCTCCGCATGTAGGTGGAGGGTCCCATGGGGGACAGCGGGGACCCTCCTCACCCCACGGCTTGGCTAGGCAGCTGCAGAGGGCACGTGGTGCCTGGGAGGCACCCACACCAAATGCCTGGCTGCCTGCTAGGGAGACAAAGCTTGCTGCCTGCCCCGTGGCTATCGGGTACTTTCTCCCTGTTTCTGAGCTGAACTGTGTGCTCGTTTTCATCGAGTGGTTTTCCTAAGCGCTGCTGAAAGCCACTGGGATTTTCCCGAGCGGAGCGCTGCCCGATGGCACCCTGCCACCTGCCCACTGGTTTTTCTCATCCCTGCCTCACACCCTTTCTGTGGAGAAAAGTATCTGAGCAAGCCCTGAGATGCACCAGAAATGCCCACTGAAATAGCTGCAAAGGGTCTTTGTTTAATCCTGTCAGCTGGCCAAGAAGCAAGAGGTTGCATCTCTGGCTGGGCTTTGCCTTTGCACCTCCTTACTGCTATGGAAATGCTGGCACCGCAGAGTTAGCTGCCGGGTAAAGCTCAGCAAGGAAATCGTTTCTGCAGGAAGTTTAATTGCAGCCATTAAGCCTCTAATCTAACCATGGTTTGGATCTCTAAATGGCGATGTCGTCCCTGAAATACAGGCATACATCCACATACCTGCTCACTGCTTGTTTAGCATTGTGTTTATGGCTACTTTTAGTGAACCAGAAGAAGGTAGTTACACACTTGTTTGGCCATAAAATTAATTTTTAAAAAATAAATAACACCTCCCCCCCCCGCCAAAAGCAAACCTATCCATCCTTGAAAAATAACCCCCCCCAGCTCACAGTTCCACTGACCATGAGAGCCGTTTGTGGCTGGCTGCCTCTGCCTGGTTTTCTGCTGTCAAGGCAACATCACCCGAGCCCACATGGGACATGGGGGACCCCCCACCCCACCGGCTCCCCCCCCCCCCTGCTGCTGCAGCCGAGTCCTGGCCCAGCCCAGGGCTGGAGCCGCTCTGCAGGGTGTACAGGGATGCGCAGGTGAGAGGTAAAAGCCCGTCGGTGTACGGTGCTCTGCTCTCTCTAAGAAGTAGCGCAGACCAGCCTAGCCTGCCCGAACTGCTCCCCTTCTTGTGCTTGTGACAGTGACTTCACCTGCTTGGCCCATCACGCCGTGTGTGGTCCCTCCAACACGCTCACCGCAGTTACCAGTCCTAAAGCTGGGGATGAACACATGCTCTAGACCTTAATAGTAATGGGATGCATTGCATGGTGATAAAACAGGAGGACCAGTGTGGCTCAACTGGTGGGGCTGCGGAAGAAGATGATGGTGACCAGCACGGGCTCATTCACCAATGGAGGCTGCTGGTATGACTGTGCTGCAAGTCAGTCCCTTCCTCTGGCTCCTTGTGGTCTTCAGCAGGAAGGAAAAGCCCAGGAGATCCCAGCAGAGCCCTCTGGAGCTGTGTGACAGGCATGAAGCCTCCTACGGGGATGGACGGCTGCCAGAGACCCACCAGCTTCCCAGCCCACGTTACAACCAGGGTTCAGGACTCAGCTGTAAAGCAGAAAGAGCTTTTATTTTTGTCCAGAAAAGAGATGCTTAAAAGTTATAGCCAAACAAACACAAAGTGAGATACCCCCCCCCCCAAAAGCAGCTTTAAATAGAGACTTCATTTCATCTGGATGTCTCATTCCAGTAAAATCTTATCTGCAAGTTTCAGGGCTGCCTGGGAAATCTTGCTGCCTCACCAGGGAAAAGGATATTTAAAAAGGATTAAATCTGACAGTCTTATACCAAAAGTGGATTTTTAAGACATAAGCAAAGATTCAAGAGGAAAAGGTTAGTGGGCTGTTGAAAACACAACTGCATTTAGGCTAATAAAGCTTAATTTCTAGTTAGATATTAACGGACTGAATGTGATGAGCCATGCTGACTGCTGGGCTCAGGTACTAATGAAGGCAGGAAGATGCTGCGGCGGTGATGGGAAGGGAGGGGAGCCAGAGCCCCCCCCTTCAGCACAGACTCCCACCAGGCCGCTCACCCACCCACCACCCCCCCAAAGGCTGCTGAGGTCCTGGGTGAGCAGCAAGCACATTACGGGGCAAACAACAGCAGGGTCATGAAAGCAGGCGTTAAGGAAGGGTTGGTTGGTGTCACGACCCAGACTGGACAGACCAGGGAGTTGTGTTTAATTCGAAATTCCCTTGGGCTAAATTAAGGTGAAATGACACCAAATGATCAGTTAAAGATTTTATTCATGAC
>JANHGO010002889.1:0-28594 GCA_024606505.1 Aquila spilogaster
AGAGGAGAGGAGAGGAGAGCACTGTAACAACTGGAATAGAAAAAATAAGAGAAGTCTGAAAACTGAGATTACGGATTACCTGTAGATTAAACATCTATAGGTACTTTGTCGGTTCTGAAACTCTCTAAACTTTCCTCTGAGCATCTCTGGCATTAATTAAGATAATTATGAATAGGAACACTAGCAAGGTTATACAAGCTTGATTTTGATTATTACACTATGCTCAGAAATTATCGATTTTCTTGAGAGGAGTACTAGTCACAGAGGAATATATTTAAGAAGTTTGTTTGAGCCAAAAAAAGGAATTCATATTTTTTCATCAACGCATGGAAACTGTGAAACATCCTCCATTAAATGAAATACAGGAGAAAGAAATAACTCCAGAATGATGAAGAGTCACCCTGTTTTTAATTAGTCTGTCATTTGAGACAATGGTTGATATTACAGTTTATTTCCATTTCAGTCAAGCTGTTTTGCAAAATTCTGGTTGGCCATAACTAATAACATCATACAGGAACCCTATAACTCCAGAATTTATTTCTCTGCCTGTTACTCTTAACTGTGCTGGCCTCCTCTAAACATTTGCGTTAGCACTTTTGGACTCATTGTAGTCTCAGTCCCACGCTGTCAGTATTTCAACAAGTACCTCCCACAAAAATGTTCCTGTGTACTGTGTACCAATTCCTGGGTCCTTCTAATGCACAGAAAAGTAGGGAAAAGAGGAAGAAAATTGCAATGTTATGTTCCTTTTCAGAAACAATCAGAGTGAAAAATGATGCTTTGTGATATGGGCCATTTAGTACAGGGAAACAGTGTGCCTTTTGGGGGGGCAGAAGGGTATTTCACTAGCATTTGCAAGAATGCACTCTTTAAAGTGTACCTCAATGAGTAAAACTAGCAGAATATGGGTGAACTTGTCTACACAACTGAGATATTTTAATAGGTCCAGTGAAAACTGTTATTATTGCATGTAATGAAGGGCCAGACTATCCTTAGCTTGTACACATTTGTTAATGAATCCCTATTGCCTTAATGAGAAAAAGAGAGGGCTAGTTGCAGTATTCTAAGTTAATCAGTATCCACAAGGACACAATTAGAGTTGAGAGAAAAAAAAAATGCAAAGCCAATTCTCTACTTGAAGGCTTGTAGTTTCAAGATTCCTCCCTTAGATTAACTAGCCTGGGATGTTATTTACCTACAGCAAAAGAACCAATCTACTACAGACAGCTTATCTGAAAATCATAGGTAAAAGAAAGCTGTCTACATTGAGAGTGATCTGATTATACCGTAAAATATGAAATAATATTTCAATTAATAAGATGTAGTCAAAATTCTTGCTACTGCCCATTCTAGACACCCATCTGACATTACCTAGAAAAGAATCTTGGATTATTTGTCTTTTTTTTTTCAAGAAAAATTTGCTGACTGGGTGGTATAGCCTCAGGTCTTACTTACAGTTGGGCCTGATGCAGACACAGAAGTACTCTTCATCAGTGCCTTTGTCTGCCACAGATATTTCCCAGCATTTATTTTTATTGGCCATATGTACATTTCCAAGGCTGAAATAGAAGAATTACAGCAAGTTAGGATTTCTGCAAAAACATCCTGTTTCTGAGGTCCACTGGTAAGTGAATAAAAACATCTCATACACAGTTGTACCTCATCACATTTTATGACCTGTATTTGCAATGTAAGTTAGTTTCTCTGCCCAAAAAGTCCATCGTGTGTCTTCATGTAATGTGAAGGTGTCTCCAACCCCTAACAGGACCACCCAAAATTCAAACTCTGTGTCTGAAAGCATTGTTCAAACACTTCTTGAACTCTGGCAGCTTGGTGCTATGACCTCTGCTCTGGGGAGCCTCTTTCATGACCATCATCCTCTGGTTAAGAACCTTTTCCTAATACCCAACATGAGCCTTACTAACCATATTTCTTAACCAGCACACTAATTAACGATAAGCCAGATAACTATGAAGGCAGCAATGCTCAGTGAATGAGACCTGAACTGGAGTTTGGAATGGATATATCCTTTGAATGACCTTCAAAAAGTTTTTTTATCTTCCCTTTGCTTCTTGTGCTTTTTCTTCACTTTCTTTGTTATTCAAAACCATTGTACAACAAGTCTTCAATGCTTCAGTGTCAAACAAGTCATTGATATAATACTAACAGACAAAAATAGCAATCATCCAAGTAGTAATAACATCTCTTTTTCTACCCTTCTCTCCTCTTTTACCTTTCTCTCCTCTCCAGACATACTAGAGAAGACACAATCTACAAAAAAAGGGCTTGGAATGCGTTAACTGGCTGTTAATATCTCCTGGTGGTTTTAATTACAGAATCTTCCATGTCCTGTATTTTGTCATATTTTCTTTCTCTGGTGAAATAATGTGACATGAATTTCAGTAGGAGTACAATAGTCCCCGTAAGTTCCATCAACACCATTCTTAGAATCCAGCACATTGAGTTTCTGTGCCAGCAGTTCTTACCTCTATGCAACCAAATCTCCACAGTATAATTCTACTCATAATTCCTTTCAAAAGGACAAAAATCACGTGAGGTTAAAGGCACTGTTAAAAATAGGAGACTGGCCTTAACTACCGTGATGTCGCTAAATTTCTTAGCTTAATTCATTAAAAATGTATAAAGTAGCAGGAAACCAAGAACCTGTGAGAATGGGTCTTTTCTCCAGGGTCAAAAATTCTCTCTTATCTTTGGCATGCCTATGAAGACAGGACTATCACACATCTGTGTTTTCTTTTGATTGTTGCCTGGATATGTTCTTCTTTCCAGCCCTCAAAGATATACACGGGCAGATGTTTTTTGGCTAGTGCAGCCTGTGCCCAGGTTGTCTTCGGTACCATCAGGAGCTGGATCCCGGCCTCTGTTCCTGATCAGAGACAAACAAAGGGCTGGGCTCAGCCACTGCAGTGCTCACAGAAGAGCATTGCACACAGCTGACCAGATTAGAAAGAGGTGATGAAAACGTTTGTGAAAATGCTCCAGGGCTGTGAAGTCATGAGCATGGGGCAGCCAAGCTGGAGAGAAGTACACAGAGCTGCTTTGCAGATAATAGAAAGGCTTGGGGAGTGGGGACTGTTGGAGTTGGGGTTCAGATTAGGAAGAGCTTTGGGAGATGGAGGTGTAGGGGGCTGGGGTCAAAGTGAGTGGGGGGATTAAGGAAAGCCAGAACCCAGGGCGGTGGGTGAGGGAGGGCAGCGGAGCTGTGAGGTGGGGTGGGAGTGCGCACTGAATGGCTGCTAGCCAGGCCACGTGGAAGGGGAGAACTTTGCTGAGGAGACTTTAGAGAGGTTAGCAAGCCAGGGAAGGCTGTCAGTATGGGTTGCAGAAGGGTCTGCGTAACCAAGGCATTGTGAACATTTCTAACCAGCACCTGCGGTGGAGGACATGCAGAGACAGCTCCCACACATCACTCTCTCCATCTCAGTTGCACCATCTGTATTGTTTTATGGAGCAATATTTGTCCTTTATAGGCAAATAAAAATGAGGAAACAGCAAGGTCCATTCAGTTTTTGTACTATTTTGTCCATCTAGTTTAAGTAGTTTGATACCAGTTTGATATCCTGACATGCAGACTGCCACTGAAGTCATCATGCTGGCTAGAGGTCTCCAGGTCAAGAAAGAGAGACGTGTGAAAATGGGGCTTCTGACCTAAAACCCTTACAGATTCTTGCAGGCATAAGGAGCCCATTCAGATCTCTGTTTCTACGAGATAATCCCCTGGTAATATGACTAAGGTTTGTAATTTATTCAGGAAAATTTCCCAGCTCCCTCTTGCTTGGTGATATCTTCTTGCAGGAGCTTCAGGGGTTTGGGTGTTTTTCTGTTTGTTGGATTTTTTTGTTGTTGTTGCTGTTGTGTTTTTTGTTGTTGTTGTTTTTTCTTTTTAAGATTTGATAATCCTATTTAACTGTCCTGCAAAAGGGACTCCAGAGGGAACTTTTCAGTTACACACAATTAGTTTTATCAGCAGCATTATTAAACCATACATTAACTGCATTATTAAATCTCCTTTATTAATAACAGTAGAAGCTTTTGTATGAAAAATAGAGGGTGGCATTATACAAAATGGTTTCAGACTCCAATACCAACATATCCTACTTGTGAGTAGAACTGTGAAATGAGTCCTCTCATGTGAGATTTCTTTTAAAATTTGCCACTCCTTTTTCCCCTACGTCCTCCAACCCCTTTGTGCTTTCCTCTCTGATGCAGGACACAGGGCTGTGCTGGATCCTGAGAGATAAAAAGGCCATGGGGCAAGTCTGGCTGAGTTGCTATTTCCCTACCTTTGGTTCAGCGTCCAGGTCAGAGGAAGGTAGCTCATTCCAACCAGCAGCTCTTGGCACTTGAAACAATGGACCAGGAAAGTGGCCATGGTCACCACAGAATAAATTCACAAGCTATCTCCTGTACAGAGGCACAAGGGCAGTGTAAAGGAGCCTGCTGGGATGCAAGGACTATGTAAGGCTGGTGGTTATTAGAGCAGCAGGAGTGTCAGGGTGAAAGCAGGTGCCTGCCTGCTCCAGCCCCACAGTCTCCAGGACAGCGAGTGAGGAATGCAATGAGTGTGGGATGTGCTTCTCCCTGCTGCATTCCCACTATCTGACTCTGCATTGTACTCAGCTGGTGGCTGTACACAGACCATCACCTCCATATGGCACTTTTTTCCATAAATTAGGCTGGCTGCCTTTTGCACCCAAAAACTTCCTGTAACAACTCATTCCACAATTCCTCACTGTGTGAAAAGGCACTTCAGCTTATTTTTAAACCCATTGCCTGATAACTTCACTGTTATGAGACATACTGAACAGTCATTGTTCATTTACTTCCTCCCTGTCAGTCCTGATTTTCTTTTTTCTCAGCATATTGTATTTGTCAAGGCTACATTTTAGATCTCGTTCTGAATTTACCAAGATTGTAATGCTTAAAATGTTGCAGATACGGAATGGAGCTGAATGCCCTTTATATTTGCCTGCTCCTGGGACTATTGTGTTGTCGTCCTTATTCCATGCAGGCCAGTTCATTTACATTTTAAAACCTGGGATTTAGAATGAATATGTAAATGCGCTTTCCAGTCATTATAGTAATCCCTGCCACTTAGTTTTAAATTAAAATCATGATTGCTAATTGAGGATCGAAGATAGAGACTGTCTTACTGGACAAGGATATCCAGTAACAATTTGATTTGAGAAAAATGAGATAAATATATAATTAAATCTGAACAGCGGTATTATCTCTTTCTTCCAAAGGTGCAGAAGCTTGTGCTAGTTTTGAATGACCTTTTCAAACAAAAATTCACCTTTTCAAACTTGCCGGCATGATTCCGCTACTGAAAGGACCGCATTTTGGGACATGTCCCTGCAAGGGGAACTGGCTGCCCCGTCACCTCTGCAGATAGCCCTGCTCTCAGCAGTTGGTTCATTCTGCTGCCTCAGGGAGTGATATATGCCAGTTACTTCTGCTCATAAACAGACTAAAATGAGTGTATATCCATGTTTTTAGCACAGAATTTGCAAATGAAGGAAAGTATGTATGGGCATTACTCATTTCTCAGGTACTAACAACCGTAGCCTTTGACCTCTCTTCCTTGGCTTACAAAGGTGACATAAAATCCATAAGATTCCAGTGGACTATATCATCTTTCCTTGTTTATTTTGTTTAAAAATATATACTGTTAGTTAAAAAAAAATAGATAACATATATACATCAGCAATGCATATAAAATGGCACATATGTACTAAAAACAATCTCCAGGTTATACCATCTGTAGATATTTACTGACAGCAGAAGAACTATCAGGAACAACATTTACCACCTGCACTGGACTAACATTTCTTTACATATCTACAATTGCTATAGAACTTCTCCAGAGGCTTTAACAGACGGGATAGTCTCTCACATGAATGTGCAGAATACCTTTTGCTACATGCTGTTCCAAGGGGAAAAAAAATCCAACCCTCGTATTCTCTGTTGCATTATCTTTCCATGAGCATTCTCATAACTAGAACACAAACAGAACAAAATGGCAAAGCCTTCTATTCGTGTTTGGTTCAGCTGTCCATAGCTGACGAAGATGATGAAAAAGCATAAAGATGAGAACATAGTATAACCGTCCCCAGCTTTGAACAATTGTTCAGGAAATCTTTGTTGGCTTGATCACTTACTGAATCCAAAAAGCTTTAAGAATAAGTCTTTACAGTCAATTCAACACACACACACACACACACACACACACAAAAGTTTCTCCTTTGGAGCTGCTTAGTATTTGCTTTATACACTGCTTAGTTTAATAAGAAAAAATTGTGAAAAATCAGTATTTTTCACAAAAAGTGACTTAAAAGAGAAACTTGCTCACCTCTTCCCATTTCTTTGGCCTCAGCAGGAGAGAGGTGGCTGCTGCCTTCCCTTTTCCTCCCTGGATGAGTCCACAAGAACATCTCTACCCAGCCTCCAACCTGGAGGCTGCCTTGGGAAGTAGCCCTTGGTTATGTTTTAAAAGAAACTTTCCTCTCTACACATCTACTTTCAGAAAAAAAAAAAAAAAAAAGTGAAACCTAAAGAACTGAGTCTTTCCCCAAACCCAAATGGAGGACAGAAACCCATAGGGGAATAATTTACTTTTTCCCTCCTGTCTTGAGAATTGTTAATTTAGAAACACGTCACTGCAGTGTGCCATTAAATGTCACAGAGTTGAGTCGTCTCTGCACTGTTAGAACAGGAATGGCTTCTTAATTGAAAATAAAATAGTATTTCTAGTACGAGTGGCAGCTAGACTTTCCTTACCACTGCCCACCACGCAGCATGTCTGCCCTATCCGGGGGCAGACAGAGCTGTAGCAATTATTTTTCCAGTTTTCATCATTAGGTGAAATCATAAAATAATTGGGTGCTCACACATTTTTCATCTGTTTAAGAACAGTACCAATCCAGATGCTAGAAGAATGGTGAAAGGGTCCTGTCTGCCTACACATCCAAACGGAAATGGAACGGAAACTGGAAACAGAGGGTCATTTAAGGCAAGGACCAGGCTTATTTTGCCTTGTCTCCTCTCGGAGAGCTATTAATCTCACCCGCTTTGCAGAAGCCCAGGAAGGTATGTATGCAGGCTCATGGGAAAGCTGTTTTCTCTTGACAGAGTGGGAAGAAAGGAGAAAAGGTCAAGAACAGTGTGTTTACCAGACCCATGTGCTCCTCTATGCGTGCTGCCGCTGCATGCAGCTGCTTTCACTCTCAGCTGGCATTTTGTGGCTTTGAATACTAGAGCACTAAACAAAATATGAGATTTTAATACCTATTATTTTATGTATCCAGTGTGGGATGCTAAAGTAAACAGAATATTGCACGAATGCACATTTCATTCATATGAGCAGAAGCTTAAAGGAGAAATGGGGAGAACAATTAACAGCCAAAGCCCACAGTATACAGAGCGTGGGGTACAGCACAACTACGGACAGATATAAATTTCCTTTTAAAGAAATATACTTGAAAGACCAGTTGCTTAATGTTGCAAGCTAAGGAGAACACTGACTCACTAAGTCAATATTTACTAAATCTACCAGGCCAAATTCAACTCTTGTTCTAAGCAGAAACAATTTTGCTATTGTTTCACATCAATGAAAGGAACTGGCCTTGAGACCAAATCTGGAAAATATACAAAAACCTTCATTGGGGTGTGCAGGGCCACGTTTAAGGATTATTTTAAATAATTTATCTTAATTGTTTTTCTATTTCTTACATTTACAATTTTAATATTTCAATTTAGCATTTTTTTTTTTAGCACCTTATCCAGCAGCACAACAAAGCCAATAGATGCTTTTTCCCCTTTTGGGGGCTTCATAACTGCAAGCAGGAAAGAACAGCTGGTCTCTGCACAGAAGGACAAGTTAACAAGAGAATGTCGTTTTATACTTTCTTTGCAGCTCTTTTTAAAACTAGCGGAGACAAGGTACAAAATAGGTAGTAACACCTGACACAACAGGAATTTCTGACAATCTGTATCCTTTTTCTCCAGGTTTCATTGATAAACAAAGACAATTGTACTCTGTAGTCTGAATCCTTCAATCTATTGCAAATCAAGAGCAAGTCCACTGAAGCCAAATGACTTGCATGCACACTAATTCAATCATGCCTTCATGCTTAAGGGTCTTTCTTTTGTTGAGTGAGATTTTCAGTTACTGGAGCAAGAACTCTTTCCTCAGGCTCCTTTCTGAACTACGAATGCAATGGGAAAGCTTAAAGAAACTATAAAAGAAAGCAGGTTGGAGGAAAGGGGAGAAGAAAAATGTTTGCATGCGCTATTTGGTTTTAGAATCACAAAACCTTCCTTGTTAGTAGAGGTCATCTAAGAAAACAGCAGAAGCACAGATTCTTAACTGTAATGCTATTCCTTTGTGATACTCCAAAAAGAATTTGGCTTTGTCTTGTCAACAAGTGATGACAGAACCCAGACTTCTTTTCTCCCAGCTGTCAGGAGTATATGCTAATGTTTCTGAATGAAAATTGATCAAAGATGCTTAAAATGGCTTTAAACTTCTGAAGCTCCTACTTAACTAAAAAGTTATTTAAAAGCTTATGATAAAAAATAGTAATTTCAATCAAGTTGGTTAGTCTGTAGCTATTACTCAGCCTGAATTTTCTGTATTTATAATGAGCTACCTAGTAATTGCAAGACTTTTATTGATGTCTAAGCGGGGTTCTTTTTAGAGCATATGACTAATGAAAATTAATTGCTGCAAAAAAAAATCCAGAAAGCACCCCACTGCTAACTATTTTTTGAGAAAATAATAGCCATCACTCCTATTCTTCATCCAGTAAGGTAGAAAAGAATGATCAACAGAAGAGGTTATAAACAGACTACAACCCTTATATCTACCAAGTCAGTCTTCCCTATTTAACAATAACAGAGGAAGAATATGCAAATGATCAAAGGGATGGACAATGTACACCAAGAAAGCTTCCCGTATTTCTAGACAAAAAAAAAAGATAACTCTTTAGAGCTATATCAACAAACCAACTGACCTTGACTACTACATTGCCTGTCTCTTATTAAGACTCCATAAAATGAACCAAAAGCTGTTTTGGAAGCAATGCACAGCACAAACCTTTGCTTCCAAGTGTAAATAACTGTTGAATTACTGTTTTGGAAGAAGATTACTTTTGTCCCAGTTTAGGACAAAGAATCCCAGTTTTTCTAGGTCATTCTGTACCTATCTTCTTAGAGTTGAAGATTTGGGACAGCAGTTAAAATGTATTAAATATTTAGATTGTAATGCCCCAACAAAAACATTGTAAACATATGTCCCACGGGCTGCACTCATCCATGCATGGCTTTGTTTCTAGAACTAATTGCCACCTAGAAATCGGTGCAATGAGAAATAGCACCCTGTAGAAAGTAGCCTGTAGTATTCAAGTCATTTTTGACCTCACTCTTTTCTCACTTCCTCAGCAGCTATGAGCAAGGCCTGACACTCTTGAATGGCTGTAGCTGAGAACCATGGGACTAGACTCAACATCAACAGCATTCAGCCCTGCTCTGCAAGCATCGTCGAAACACAGATAACAGTACAGTTTCTACATTTTCCAAAAATGTATCTTGACAGTCTAGTTTTCTTCCTCCATTCTGGAGAAAGCACTTGCCCTTAAAACTTCCATACAGTTCACAAGAATCAACGCTCCAGTTAACTCTCGCCACTGTTTCGTTACTGGATTTTTCATTTTATCCAAGGCTGATTGCAGGTCTTGTAAGACATCCCTGTAGCTGTCTCCATAATGGGCAGCCCACGTGTAGAGAAAGTCATATGCAGGTTTCCACATCATCTGCAAATAAGGGAAAATTGCGAAAAATCTTAATTGCAGAAATTGAACTATTGCAGGTAAAAAAAAAAAGGCTAAATCTTTGCAGCAGTCAGAGAAAAGAGAAAACAGAAAATAATTATTCAATCCCTATCCATACTGACATGCTTCATCATATAAGACATATTCATTAAAAAAATTCCAGGAACCTTATGTACTTCATTTATATGAAATTCTAGACTTCTCAGAGGAATAAATAAGAGAAAGACAAAGTTTCCATTCAGATAACTATCACCAAGTCAATATACATCTATGCCTGAAAGTAAAACTAAAAGCACAAGGGAAGAAGGAAAATGTTTTTCCCCTTGATCATTTTTGAAACATATACACCCAACAGCAGTCTCCCCATTTAGAGTTTGACTTGTGCTTTTGGTGGTTAAAGCCCCACTTTGTCAAGATTCCCCTGTCCGCCTATGAAGCCTGGAACGTTTAAACATAGTTCTTATCTATACAAAAATATTTTCTGGTGACATCAACAGAAAGATCTGCCTGCTAATGGAGCAAAACAAAACAGAAACAAACAATCAAATAAAACTGCTCAGAAAGCAGGAAAATCAAAAGGTTTTATAATTAACTTCTTAAAGTTAGGGCATGCTGTTTTAAAAAGTATCCTGCAACAAATAAAGAAAATAATAATAAAAATAATAATAATAATTAAAAAAAAAAACAATAAGAAAAAACAAGTTACCAATGCTCCTTATTGCAAGTTACAATATGTTTAATTATTTTATGCCAAACAACTATGGAGCAGATCTTTCAGCTCTAATTTGTCATTTACCTTGTGGCATTAATGCAGATATGGCAGCATAACACAGATACCAAGCTGGGCTTGCATCTTTCAAAGTGCTGATGTCCAGAGTAAGTTTGCTCTTGTTTACAAACAGAAAGCTTGTCTTCCCATCTGCTGCTTTTGAAAATTTAACTTAGACAACTAGCTCCCTTCTCCTCACTGGCAACAGAGGTTTTGCAAATGAACAGCAATTTAATTAGCAATTGCATGGATGATACACAAAGCCACAAATAAACCCCCTTTACTTTCCTAAGTGGTACTGTCATATGCTGTTTTGAGAAAAATACACTTATGTATAGTAATAAAAGAACATGAACTGATGTGTACATATATATATATATACACATAGAAGTGATCAGAAGTTACTTAATTCTGACAGGATTTTTTAAATCTTTTTCTCTTCTTTAATGGAGAAACAATTGTCATGTTTCTGAAGGATAATTCAGAAGGAAATTGGTTATTTTTTCAATATCCTGTCCTGTGAATTTGCAATAGATAATGTAAAGCTCCATTTCCTCACTTTGAGCTCTATTTATTTGATCATTTGAGAAATCAAGTAGCTAGAGGAAATTCCTTTGCCTGTGGTTCTGAACTTTTCTCCACATTTGGGCTAAGAACTAACTCCTAACTTATTCCAATATTAACTCTACTGTAGTTTCTGTCAACATCTCCCTCATCTTCTACTGCCTTTCTCATCCATCCTTAAATGCAAGAACCCATACAATTAGTCTCCCTGGTAGTGTACCTCACAATCTGATTAGTCTGGTTTCTGCCTTTAGTTTAAGCCATAAGAAAGCGCCAATGCTTTGGGTGAAGTTTGTCATTTAAGCTCTACAGGAGAGAAGAGTATCATCATTATCCAAAATGAATGGTGCCTAACGCTCAATTTAAGCAAGTCAGTCTTAAGTTATAACTGTAAGGTTACAAAAGGGAGGAAGAAAAGTAATTTGGAAGTTGTTGACAGAAATGAAAAATAAGGAATTCTTTCATTTTATAAAATGCTATAATGAGTAGAAAACAAACAAGGAAACAAATGAACATTTGTAATGTACAACTGTAAATACCTGATGTTACAATATGTTTTAGTGAGAAAAGTACCTCACTATGGTTGCATAGATGATGAGATTTGAGTTTCTTTATTCTTACTTCCAGCTTGATATGCTACATAGCCAAAAAGAAAAACTGGGATTTCTTGATATGCTACCACTGGCTATGCCTTTTCTCTGCCCCCTGCTTCCTTTTCTTATAGCCTGTTGGACCAGGCTATTTGAAAGATTAGGGGACAGCTTTCTCTGTCTGGTGATCCTTACTAGTATGTGAAAAGACAGGAAGTATTAAAAGATGCTATGCTTTGACTTACGCTGAAGGTCAGTCTGACACTGCACAATCAGAGTACTGTCTGAAACATGCCTAAAATACAAACTGTGCTTTCCTCAACTGATTTTTTTTTTTTCCAGGACAAAAGAAAAATTTAGAGAATCAAAAAACTTTATGAACTGGTCGTCAGTAACGCATTGTGGCAGCAACCCATACGTTCATCACACCTAACTAATATTGCAGACAAAGCTTCTGAGGTAGGTCCTTCTCCACATTCACACACTCTAATGCAATGGCTGAACTAAATCAGGTTTGACACTGCTGAAGCTGAATTTCAACAAAGCAAATTTTTAAGGCAAACTATTAAATCACAGCAGCATGCTGGGCAAATCACATCTCAGCTACGTGCCTGGGTTTTCCCTCTGCTCCCACTACCTCTACTGAGTAGATAATAATGATACCTACATTCTCCATGAAGTGATTTGAAATTTACTGATGAAAAGCACTTCAAAAGCTAGGCATCAATTGTATGAACCTCAGGTTGTCTTTGTGATCATCCGAGAGAAGACTTCTCCCACCAAGAGAAATACTCAGTTTAGAAATAGAAAAAAATTTTGGCCAATCAATCTTTCTGATGGAGAATAGTCCTTGATTAATGAATTGGTTAATGTTTTCAGACAACAGTCAGTAATTAGTCAGAACTCATTACTCCTTCATCTTTGCTTAGTTTTCCACTTGCACACCAACAACTATTATCAATAAAAAAACGTTTCAATTGGAAAACTCCAGGCCAGGATAAGATTATTTTAATGAGGTTTCTTTTATAGCTTCTAAGTAAACATGATGAACAGCAATCATCCTGTAATAAGTAATCAGACTAACATTAGCCCGGTAAGAATCATGGGAGCTTTCCCACACAGGTATGAATTTACACTGCCTTAGCTATATTCATTTTGCAGCCCACATAGACACTGCCACTGAATATACACAGTAAATTTTATAAGCAGAGTGCTGTTTTCTGAATACAGAGGTCCAATTCACTAGACCACTGAGAAGTTCAGAGATCTGTTACTGTATTTATATGATGAACTTGACTGTACTATCTTCAGGCACAAGATGCTGTTGTGGGAAGGTGGAGAAACTTGTAGGTGGTTTACTATACTATGATATATATTACGTGAGAATGTACATAGATAAATAATGCTTACACATTTGAAGCAAAGTAAATATATACATAACAAAGTAAATATCATATATTTGTGTGTGTATATACATCGCATGCATTGTGCTGCAAAAAGTGTTAAAAGATTATGTTAGTTCTACTGTCTAGTAGCTAAGGAGAAAGGATTTCCAAACACCATGGAGGCCACTGGAGTCACACATTGCTCAGGTATAATGAGCTCTATATTTCTCGCTCAAGAAAGCTGCAATTTTGTCAAACAAAGGAAGCTTATCAAGTAAAACAAAAGTCTAAGAAGTTAGACAAGGCACTACATAAGTTAAAAATGGAAGTGACAGTCATTCACACAGTAGCGCAGACATACAGCTAATAACAAGGTGACTTTTTTTCACTGGAAAGAGAGTAGTAGACAAAGGATTGGTAGAGCTGAGAGCTTTATAATAACAAAAAATGTAAGGAGAAATGTGCATCCATGCACAAGTAATGTACCCAGAACAACAAAACAAAGCAAAATCATAAAATAGCTCAAAGAGAAAAGCAAGATTAGAGGAGCAGGAAATGCTTCCAAATAGAAATGATAGAATTTTGCAGTAAATGCAGAACACTATAAGTGAATGCATGGAATCTGAGTCAAGTATGGGTCTGGAGCTGGAACAAGGCATTCAGAGTAAGAATTGGTGGTTCATGATCAGAGAAGAAATCTCTTGATAGTAATCACAAAACATGTAAGACTCAAAGACTCAATGGATTTAGACTGTAGAAAGGAAAATGCATTCAACAGGAAACAGAGAGAATCAGCTACAGGGAAAGAAAAAGGAAGAAAGAATATCTTGAGCTGCTGTGAAGGTGTTAATGGCAAACAGAAGCAATTTGTTAGGTACCAAGTTGTGACAAAGAAGGGATTCAGACTGGATAATGTGCATTACCTGCAATAATCAGGGGATACTACAGGCAAAGGGAGAGTCAATCCTGAATGCCAAAACTCAAGCAGAAAAGTCATACTGAGCAACATTCAGTGATTCACATAAGAGAATACTCAATGCAAAACCCTGAGAACTATCAGCTGTTGGCACTTAACTCTGTGGGAGATAGTGGATCTAGTAAGTAGAGAAATGTAGGAAGAAAGCTGGCTGCCTAGGCTAAGGTGTGTCAGGAATACAGGCTGGTCCTCAACTCAGAGGTGTGAGCATGAGCCCAAACTAAGTCTTATGACACATCCATCACATTGCATGGATGCTATGGATACCCCTGAGCATCTCCAAATAGCACTAGAGGTATACTTAGGTGCCTAAATTGCTCCTTGACTGTATACACACTAAAATACATCTGAGAGGACAACTTGACTTTTATTTAGAAGTTATACTTCTATTTAACCAGAGTGCTTTTACAATGGAGGGCAAATATTATGAGCTACATGGCAAACCATGCAATTAAAACAGGGTTTGCCATGTTCATATAAAAGGACAGAGGTGAAATTGGTGTTAGAGATTCCAGCCTCTTGTAGCACTGCCTTGTCTGAGTTAGATGGTGACAAATTTGACACAGACGCAGAACAGGGAAGTGTTAATAGTAGAGTTAATCTTGCTTTCAGTGGAGAGAACAAAAGCTGTACTAAGGGTGATTTGAAGGGGCACATGCAAGGACAGGATGGTCTTCCTTACTGCAACTGAAATGACAGCAGCTAGGAAAGAGAAAGACAGAGGAGTGAGCAAGATTAAAAATGAGATGGCAGGTCAATAAGGGACTGAATGTGACCCCTGGGATGGAAAGTAAAGATTTGAAACTCAAGATAGAGAGAGACCAGGATCTCCACAGCAAATTAATTTGGCACAACACTCTACAACTAGCCTCAAAGGAAATTCTAAATAATTGCAAGCAAAACTTGACAAGAATTCCTTTCACTGAAGAGATTACAAACTAAATACAGAGGCTGTAACTATAAAAGGAAAGAATTTCACACCGCAAGGAAGAAGAAAGGACCCTGGAAATGAGCAACTGTGTGCACTGTGTTACCCAGATCCTTACCTCTAGAGCTACTGCTCCACTTTTCCCTTGGTGGGGTACCTCATAAGCCTCTATTTGCTGCTTTGTGAGTCGGGCTAGCTTCTCCGCGAGCTCCCGCCAGTATTTGCCAAGCTTCACAGCCGATGTCAAAATGATGGTGTCCTGAGTAAGACGGGCCACTAATCCTTGGCAATCTATTTTCAAAAGTGCCTGCAACAATCATTTTCATTAATGTTCCTTCACAAAGGAACTTCCTACAAACGTCATTATCATTTGTCTTCAAAGCACTAGTCTACATTTTTAAGCTGACTAATATTTTTCAAAAAAAATGTGTTGTCAATATAGGAAAGCTGCCCACAAGCTTATGAAAAAATTAGGCTGGCATTCAGCTGCTCCAGGATTCCAATGTCACATAGATATTGCCCAGCTAAGGGATCCCAAAGAAAAAAATATTTTTCTTCAACAAAAATATCTGGGACATCAAATTATCTTAATAACACAGAACTTAGAATTGAAATTAAAGTACTGTCATACTACTGTCCTCATACATGCTGTCCTCAGTCTACTGTTTTTCCAGAACACTGTGATTACACTGGCCAGCACCTTTTGGTTTACTCCTCCCACATAGTGGATAATTTGCCAGTCACCAAGCAGAAATGTGAAAATGAAAGTCCTCACTTCCCCATGCCAAACGAGCTTTCAAGAGCAAACAAATTCAAAAGTTTCCAGGAGCAAAGCCCTGAAATGATGCATTCTCATTTCTTATTTATTTCCTCAAGAGCTAATGAGAAAATGGGTAGTGATTATTAATTTCTTTTCTCCTCAAATTAACAGCAAAATGTTCCACTGAAAATATTGGCTTGTCAGTGCAATATCAAGGACTAAAACCAGAAAAGTTCCTCAGCTTTCAGATACTGATTTTTAATAATAGCAAGCCTTTCGCCAGAAAACAGCTACTTGTATAATTTAGTTGAAAATGTTTAATAAAAACCCTCATTGCAACAGTACAACTTTTGGTAGGTAAGATGCTTGGCTAGTGTAGCTAACCAAAAAACAGTCAATATGGATCCTAAACTCTCCCATAGTAGTGCCCATCTAGAAAAAAATACTGAAGTCATACTACTGAGAAGCAGACAGTAGTATACAGTACCAAGACCCTTTACACTTTTGCAAAGTGGACTGCCCCTCTGCTGCCATCTGTCACATGGCAACAAAATGCGATGGAATATTGCCAGGAATGTTCAACATCTACTGGCATACCATAGAATCATAGAATGGCCTGGTTTGAAAAGGTCCTCAAAGATCATCTAGTTTCAACCCCCCTCTCACGGGCAGGGTCGCCAACCAGTAGATGATCAACATCTTTCTCTGACTTCATGGGCCAACATAATAAAATAGGAGGCATTATTTTCAGAGCAGCTCTCATAAAAGTTGCTTCTGCTGAAAATAAGTACTAAAATATTTTAGTGTTGTCTTTAGTTGGCTACAACACCGAAATTGTCAAATGTGGACAGAAAATCTTGTCTTCAACAAGTAGGTAGGTCACAGTTTCCATACTTTATAATATAAGGCAATCTTAGACGTACATCTTATGGCAGAAGTACTAATAACAGAGTTCCCCCATTGTGTGGTTATTAATTGGGACTGTGGATTGCTCAGATAAATGATTTGCTATTGATTCATGACCATGACAAAAGACAAAACTACCTCGACCATGTCCTGTCAACATACTACAAGAACAAGATTCCTGGTATGTTTACTAAATATTGTTTAAAATGAAAGGATTAAAGTATTATTTTTCATAAAAGCCTGGATGCATTTTCCACCCATAATTATCTGCAACAATTAGTAACATGTTCAGGTTTGTAGAAGTTCCTGTGAAGATGTAGGACAGCATTTTCCTGTTCATACATTACTATTGACTAGCCTCTCGGCAATGCATTTCCAGTAACCAAGTTTGTTCATGCAATACTTACAATAATGAGCTCATAAAGGAATAGTCTCTTTTTTTTATTAGCATGGCAGTCTTCCTTTAGCCTCTTCACAACATGCGCAACTCTGTCTGACTCTTTATCACCATGTGCCTCATTAAAGTCATCCAAAGATATATGTGAATACCCTAGCACCTCAGCCAAAGCTCTCCAGTCATAAACACTCTCTGATACTGTAGATAAAACCACTGCGTAGATATAAGTCAGTTTTTTAAATGGCAATGTAATCTGCTCAACAAGATTCCTGGTTGTCAGCTCACTGTCAGTAGTGTCCATAGCTTGCTCTTTGGAAATCACTTTTATGTTTTTACAATGTACAAGACCAATCTTTCTTCTGAGAACTCCTACGTACCACTCTTTTATTTTAGCTTGTCCAATGGCTTTTACTTTATCTTCACCAAGAAGTGCTATTGTGTCTCCTTTAAAATATTCCAGCAAATAGTCAATTTTATTTTGACGCAGCACAGTTTTCAAAGCCACTCCGTAAGTATTAACATTCAAAATTTTATTTTGAAACTTTGGGTATTTAACCGTTGGTATTAAAAGCAAAGGTGCAGACTTGATTTCTTTGCGTTTTCGTAAGCGCTGTGTCCTGCTGATAATTCCACTTAATTTTGGAGCTGGATCTGGGGTTGTAACATGGAACTGTGTTACTTGGCTACTTTTTGAGACTTTAATCTGAACAAGAAAAACAAAGAAATGCATCTCCCTACATCCTAGCATGGAAAACAGGAATTGTTGGCGGACCATTTCACCAGTCTTCAGTTCCTCCTCTTTAATATTTTTGCTTTCGTCTTCCATCTTCACTTCAAAATCTGGATCACAGGATACCAAAGAAATGTTTAGATCCTGGGGCTTTTCAAGCAGAAATGTATGTTTTCCCCACAGCTGAAACACTACAGGGGGCATATTTTTCCCTCCTTTTTTTATATCACAAATTGTAAGTTTTCCTGGAATGTAGTTATGACCGAACACTGCAAAAACTGCTGTAAAAGATGGATGAATATATTTGGGACCATAAATTCCAACTGAGACAGTTCTATGAATGTAGTCCCAGACATTAGTGGCTGGAGGCTGGAGTTTGTTTGCCTGTACTGCAATCACTGCATACATCACATGACTTAGGTCTGCTAGCTTCACTTGTATAGTATCTTGATAAGTGTAGCAATTCTCTAGCTTCCTAAAAGGCCCTTCTTTATCGTGACTAAAAAAACACACAATATCACTCATAACTTGACTGAGAGGATCATTCTTCACTTTAGCTGCAACTTTCACCTCTAGGAAAATAGCTTCCTTTGTGTTGAGGTTGCTCAATGTAAGTTCTATCAGAGGACTTACAGTGCTAGACAGCTCATTGTTAAATGATGACGGAGGGTTAAGGATTGCCCTTAAACCAACTTCTTGGAATTCCCCAGGTGATACATGACCCACAGGGACATGAACATTGATATCAGAGTCAGGTAGCTGTACTGAGCCCCCTTCATGATTCAGTTTACAAACTAGATGAATGTCTGTAGCTTGCGTCTGTGCCCATCCAGGACTATGGCTCATGGCTTCTAAATCTAGGCAAGACCGAGTGAGTTGTCGGTGACTCAACCAAGCCATCTTGTAGGCTTCACGGTCATTTTGAAGGCATATCAAGTCAGAAACTGTAGTTTTTTGAGGTGTTGGCTTATGAGGATTAAATCTTCGGTTATCAATAATATCCAAGAAGTCAGATACACTCTTGGATCGTCCAGATCTTCTTGTTGAGGTCTTTCTTAGAAGACAATCAATATTTAGCTCATCTCCTGAGGAAGCCAAAGAATCCCCATCGCTAGAAACCTTAGAGAACAAATAGGATTTCTCCTTCAAGATAGAAAAGTATTTATTGTTTTCATTTCTATTGGAAGCAGCTATGTCGTGTACAAAAGGGTTGGAGGCTGACAATTCGTTCCAGAAAGGGTTTGTCTTGGAAACAGTATGGGCGTGTTTGAACAGATCAGACCACTCAATATCCAAATCCATTTTGCTTTCATTGACATCTGTTTAAGAGAAGGAAAAAAAAACAACAACAAATATTTCCTAAATCACAGAAACTTGAGACATTCCATTAATTTCCAACTGGCACTCTTAAAATGACTGACAGGTGACTAAATTCATCTTCTTAATATGTGTATGGATCAAATTAAGGAATACACTTGTACATTTTTACTCCAGATCATTAAAAAGTATCAATATTTAGTATCAGTGCTTTAAGGTAGTATTAAAAATCTTCATTAATAATAACAGTACTAACAAATCAGCACCGAAGGATGTAAAAAATCTTCTGCAAAGTTAAGATTACTATGAACACCAAGAAATGTTAATCAGTATCAAACATGTTAAGACCCAAGAAGCTTAAACCATTACATTTCACTAATCTTACAAAACTCCACGGGTTTCTTTATTTTGTGACTACCTCTATGCAAAAATTAAGTAACCACTGTTTTGTTTTTCAGACACCATAGACAGAATGGATTCTTTTTCATGTTAGAGCATGTGTAAGAGTGCTGATATCAATTAAATACAATTTATCTCAGTGTGAGTGGAATTTTCTATACCAGCTTTCCTTCTGAAAGTTCACTGGTATAATTTGTGAATTCTTTTACAATTTGAAATTCAGAAATAAATGATTTTGTGGCTAATACTTTTTCTGAGATTGCATTTAAACAGAGTCATAGAATCCTAGAATCATTAAGGTTTGGAAAGACCACTGAGATCATCTAGTCCAATCTTCAATAGACAAATAGTAAATAAACTCTAAACAGGCAAATAAGGGTATATAATTGATATTTAAATGGGGTTTAAAATAAGAATACTCATCATTAACAACGTCTATTTGCTATGAATATAAGATGCCCTAATATTTTATATAAATAACAGTTTTCAAAAGCTGGTTTATATGTTAATTGATTCGCATTTCCTGCAACAGAGTTTTTTCAACTTTTTGCACTAAGGGTTTCTGTCACTAATAGTTTGCCACTATTCTATAACAGAGATTATACCATCCTTTCTTTGTACTTGCTTAAAATCCTATAAGGGATTTTAATTTCAGAGGGAAAACTAAGCATTTCTATTCATTCAGCATATCTATATCCTTCATTATTACAGTTCTCATAGAAGTTTCCAAGGTTATTAATTATTGCTGAAGCACAAGAATGGCAGTGCACTCAGCCAAAAAAAGAACTGAAACATTTCAGTTCCAGTTTTTTGTGAACTGTGACAAAAAGCCTGAACAGTGAAATTTTTCCACAGTTCCAGAAAAATCCCAAATGCAAAGAACCAGAATGGAAATTATCTGCTTCCTAGCTGCCCATCTGGAAGGCTCTAGCATTGTCTCGACCAGAGCCTTTGAAAGGAACTGCCAGCAGGAATGAGCACAAGGCCACCAGACTGAGTTGCTCAATTACCAATTGAAAAAGCCTTTCATTTCTGTCCAGTGTCCAAAAGCTTTCCCTGCATTCCAATGCTATTACAGCAGAAACATCATATTAAAAAAATAATAATAATCTCAAAAGTAAAATTCTATAAATTTATATATATAAATAAAAGTCCCAGCCTCCACTTTCTTAAATGGTGTGTTTCCACAGAAGTCTAAGCAGAAAGCTCTGACAGAGCTGATGCCATTAGGCTGGACTCTTTTGCCTGCCAAGCTAACAGTACAAGTTATCAAAGTGCAGTAGGATGGCAAGGAAATAATTCCTACCCCCTAACTTGCACTGCAAGTGCGAAGCTTACCATTAGTCACGTCTGCCACGGGACAAAAGTTAGAGGTTTACCTTGGGAAGGTACCCTAACTTTTGGTTTAAAATAGCAGTGAGATTAAAGTAATTCCGGATTTTAACCCAGATTAACAGATGACATTCAACCCAGAGTTTTCTACAGTCCAAAACTCAAATTATTAAGCTGGGCTAACTTCAAAATTCCCTTTTCAGTTTTCCAGTATTTTAAACAAACCCTAAATTAATGAAGTTTGAGTAAGACTTCTCTCTTCTCCCCCCATCTATATCCCCAAGAACATACCCTAAATAGCATTTACTCATATGAGGATAATGGCTCCTCCTAACCTGACTGAACCACATTCGCCATGACAGGGAACTTCTCTTATGCTGGGAAGTTTCTCTTAGGGGACAGTATGGCAACCCCTGCATTCTGACTCCAAGAATATCCATTATGGCTTGAGCTGTGCAAAACACAAGTAATACAAGAAAAACAAACAATACAACTGTTGTACAGGACTTTACAGAGTAGCTGTAGCTCTTAACACTATCAAGAGTTTTATAGAAGTACAGAATTGAGGTGAAAAGCCTTAATAAAGAAAACAGCAGGAGAAGCATACTGTAGGTGGCTGAAGGTATCCGGTCATCTACGTCAATCAGAGTGCCCTCTGACCTGCTCCGCGGAATCTCTGAGTTATGGAGGGAGGCTGTTCCACTACTGGAAGTGTTTTCCTCCTAGGAAACAGTTAAATGTGTAAAACATTATCAAGTATGCAAGCTGAAAAAAAAGGAAACTGCTGAAGAACAGTTGACTTTTGCTCCTGTGATGGGATAAATGAAAAACTTTGTAAGTGATGTTATGGTTTAAGAGCAGATTTATGGAGTTTGCCCAAGAGCATTGCAGTCTTGAGTGAGTCTTACTGTCTAATTTGCAGCAAAAGCACCAGATGTGACAGCTACGGTACAATGCAGCACCCTAGCATTTGGAGAAAACAAGGAAATCACAATTAAGTGTCTTGCAATTGGAATTGAGCCAATCATACAATAATTTCCATTAAGAATGTCTTCTATAAAAACTTTACAAAAATAATAATAAACATCTTTATTCCTATTTTCAATTAAAGTTGAGTAGAAACATTGAAGGAGAAGATCTAGGTCTGTTCATTCCTCTGTCAAGCAATATAAAATATTTCCAGACCTATATTGTTGTAATGGTCTTATTGGCTGCCATCATTTAAGACATATGGAATTTTAAAAATAAATAAAAAGGGGAGGAAGGAAAGGGGAAAACCACAGATTTTTTTGTGGTCCATCTGCGGGATACAACAGTCCACTGCATTCAGGAGTCTGAAGTATTGCAGCCTGCCACTTCTTCGACAGAAACTGCAGCCGACTCAGATCTTGTTTTTATTGTGATTAAAATGTGGGAAAAAAAATGCCTTGGGGCAGGTTTTGCTGTGGTTATAAGAAAAAGAAAATTCCAGTTACAGTTCCAGTAGGTGAGTTACGGGAAAAAAGAAGTAAACTTTATACCAGAAAATTACTGAATGAGAAACTGGAAGCTGGATGACTGTTCCCATTGCGCACAGCGCAATGGCTGAAGATGTGATTTTTTTTCCCACTGCAAATGTAACTCAGTACCTTTTATTCTTACGACAATGGCTACCCTCAGCAAATGGCAATCTGATCAGATGCTGATTTGCACTCAGGCAGGATGGAAGGCTGATGTCGGGCTGAGGCTGACAGCTAGCCAGTGGCTTTGCTGTCATGGGGCAGCAAGCACTTTAAGGTTCCTGCTACCAGAAATCTCACCCTTCAGCTTTAGAAAGGCTGATTTCAAATAACAGGGGAAGCTTGCCTCCAAGACTAATAGTTTGTAGCTTCTGCTATTAATGCCATACCAAAAGCAAACTGGAATCTAAAATGCCTCTTTCACCCTACACTGTAATTCCAACAGCTGATATTCCATACCCGTATAAAACTATCACCACCTGTGATAAGGAACAGTGTCTTTGATAATGTGTCCAGATTCCTACAAAGTAAATGTTTTTCATTGCTGCTGCATCTTGAAATGCTGAAAAACTGAAAATATTGTAGAAGTATGCCAGATTTTTATCTCAGATTTCCATTTCAGGGATTTGGGGTATTTAATCAACAGATTGAACTATGGAGACATTACGATGGCATCCATAGTATAAACTCCCAGTCAGTTTACAAAAAGAAAGTCTACTTCTTACAGCATTAGCATATGCATTGTCAGCACTGATCCCTGACTGATGATTTATTGACATAATCTAAGAACAATTCTTTGAATAGTTAATAAAAAGAACAACTATTTCAGTAGATCTTTGAACAGGGAAGCAGTAAGTTAAGATGAGGATAGAGCACGAGAGGGCAAGTAGCTGCAGAATGACTAAAATAAGAAGCCTTAGGAGAAGGGGAAGGGAGAAAGAAAAACAAATATCTTACACAGTGGGTGTATATTGACAGAGACATGAGAACAAGATTGCACATTGAAATCTTATACACACTATAAATTTCTGCAGAAAGAATAAGCCAATTTCTAAAAAGTTCCTCTGGGAACTCATTAAAACCCTCACCACTAGCCTGGCACAAAGACAGTAGAGACGGACACTGAAAGGAAAACCAATCTCAAAAACAAGGCCTCACTCTCATGATGAGGGAGCCCCTGTGATTTAGGCATGTCTTCAGGCCAGTCAGAAAGAGGAGGAAGGAGGGGGACAACATAGATGTTTGTATGCAAAAGATGACCACATTTGGTCAGGATGCCACAGGATGTGGAAAATACTGAGGACAAGCTGTACACATATCATGGGGTACTGCGTGCTGTGCTTCCTAAGCACAGTGACACAATCTGTCAGCAGGGCTGGATCCCATCTCTTCTGTGTTCTAGCCTTAGCGCTGGGAATGCTTAAACTCCCAGTGCCTCTGTATCAGTCTCCTGAAGTAAGAAAGCCCATTGCTTCCCCTTCTCTGTGGGTAAATTCTGTGATAAAATAGCATCCTGACTGAAACTTTGGATACGGCCACCCTGTTAATTGGAAACTTACCTCAGTAAATCCAGAAGAACGATCGTCTGCATGAGAGGAGAGATCAGTGCACATGGGATGAAAAATCATGCTGAACAGGAGTGAAGGGAAAAGTTATGAAACCCTTCTGCTGCAAAAATAGGGAATTATGTATGGAAAGAAACAGAAGCTATGCTTTTCATTTGCTGTAGCTGCTGAGTAAGAAAGATGTAACCTGACAAGTACTTAATGGTGCGGAGAATTATTTGACTGATAGTATGTCAGCTCACAGCATGAAGTGAGCAGGAAAGAAAGAAGTAAAGAAGTCAGAAAGAGATCATCTACAGAGGTGACCAGAGAGCAAACCTCACTGTAGAGAGACATGACACTTTTCTCTATGAGAGAAAGAAATAGTTTGCTAGGTGCAGACTGCTGTTACAGCCTGGAGGACCCTGCTCGGCCCATAGGGGCAGGGAAAGCAGGGCCACAGCACTCCTGGAAGGCACGCTGCAGACTGTCGCAGGGGAAGGAAAACACTTTAGAGGGAGAGGAAGATCTCAGGTAGAAAGCTGAAATTTTCAGAGAAGCCAGGAGACGGATTTGCTGCAAACAGCATTTTTGCAGCGTGAGATGCCTCTGGAAACGTCTTCCAGGTCTTTTAAAATTCAAGTGCTTTTTTTTTTCTTCTTCCTCTAGAGTGGCTACCAAAGAAAACATGTCCTGCTGTGCTTAAAATAGTGGTGAGGAAAAAAATAAAGAAAGCCCAAAAGCAAACACTTCCCCACTGCCTCTGCCCTCAAAAACAAGACAGAACGCATTCCTTTGTGTTTTTAAAGTATCAGCATCCCAGAGCGAGACACCAGCGATATGCCTTTCATTCAACCTTAGCCCTGTTTGGCCTGCTTCAAGAAGAGTCTGTGTTAGCAGCAGAGTTCCACTGTGGCAGTGTCACCCCACAGATTCCTTGCACATGTAGTGATACTCAGGCATTATTCACAATGATTCATGGCCTTTGCATCCAGATGATGAAGTTTTGTCATTTGCAGAGACAAGACAAGCAAAACAAGCAGGTGATGGAAATGTGCTTCATTCCTCAGGCTCACTCAGCTGTCATGAGGGACAATGATTTGCTAGTGATGGAGGCTGGGTTATTAGACTTACAAGTTTACTTCTGAAAATGGTGCAAGGCCTTTTTGTCAGAATGTTAAATACAGTATTCCCGACCTGACCAAGTGCTGAGAATACAGAATCATTTAAATTCCATCAAATGAAGAGAAGAAAAGGATTTCTAAAGAGAAAGCAAAACAAAGAAGAGAGATGGTTTCAGAAGGTACTACACTTAATCATCAAATCTAAAACACTGCCTGCTCTATACAGATTAACCTGTTTGCAACTGAATATCAGTTACACAAATGGGTCATATTACAGCACTCCCTTGGTACTCATGGTCTGCAGACAGGTCGCTGGACATGAGCCTACCAATCCCTTGATCACAAGGCTGAACTACTGTACTGTAGCTAATGGTAGTACAGGACAAGAAAAGTTTTCAACTTACTGTCAGCCTAGGATATGAGACAGTAAAGAATTGCATCTGTATCTCATTTTGTACTGAGAAAGCAGTGGCTTTTAATGTTTGAACTAAAGATCTCAACCATATATTACCTACCTTACCAATACTTAGCAGCAATTTAGTGCCTTAGCATGATCCTATTACCTGCCACTTTGCCTATAATGATAAGAAAAGGTTTTCAATTGGTATATCTACTAACTTATTCTGTTTTTAAATAACTGACTCATTTGGTACCTTCTTTTCAATTCTGAAAACTTATCATATTATGATAATACGATTTGCAGATGCATTCACGCTCCTACCTGAACCAGGTTTTAAGGTTTCCGCAGACCCAACAACTCTCTCTGGTGATGCTTGTAACTGGCATAATCACTGCTCATAATACTTCATTTGAGCTAGCTTTAAAGGTCAGAAGCTAGTAGTCAGTGCAACAAAGAGTGGGACCTGAAGTGGGTCATCCTCTCAGTAGATTTCCACAACTTCACTAGGGGCTTTTTATAGCCTCCACTCAGCTGTGCACTACCCAAAACTTGCTGCTTTGCAGCCAGTTTGGAGAATACTACGCAAGCAAAAATGCCTACACTCCCTTCACACAGCAAACACCCTTCCTTTCACTCCACACATCTACACTCCTAAATTGCTTGTTGTAAGCATAAGGGCGATGGCCTTTATTTTTTATTAAAAACCTGGCATTTGGCAACATTGCTTTCCAGAAACCTCACGAATACTTTGATAAATCTTGATGTTGCATTTTGTGTTTCAGCTACCACTCTGAAATAAGTTTCTCTTTGGCATCAGAAAAAAAATATGTTGATTTCCACCTGCATTACCAAATAACTTTTTAAAGAACTGAAAATGGAAAGTAAGGACGTCCTCAACAAATTAAAGTTACCAACCTTGTACTATTAAATTGTAATGTTACTTCTTTATTCTGAACGGAGAACTTCCCAAGTTTATTTCCTTAATTTTTCTAAAAACTCATTTACTTCTTCTCAAAAACCTCTAAAAACAATATATATATATATATTTTAAACAAACAAGAGCAATGGATTCTCATGTGCCATGTGTAAATATACATACTGTGGAAGCACAGAGTTTCTTTACTATTGGAGGTCCTGTGAAAACACTCCTGGCTACTTCACAGGGCTTACAGGTTACTGCTGACAGTAATCCCAGCAGAGTTATTCCTTCTAAAGTGATGTTGGACGTCATCTAATAGGAGCATCTTTTATTTAACCATCTGATTATAAATTTCCCTTGCTAAGTGCTGCAATTTTTTTGGTGTTTCAGTGCCACCATAATATATGCTACATTGCACAGCAAAGATAGGGTTTCTATGTAAAGTGTTCTGCATGCAAACTAGAGCCCTGCTGCCTATCCTGTTCTTTTATTGTTTCCTAGGATGAAACTGTCATTATTTTTTAATAACCTAGAAGAATGAGAGCTACTGGGAATCTCAGAACTTCTGCTAGCTATTTATGTCCTTGTGAGCCATAGCTTTTATGTGATTATTGGTTTGTAAATACAGGATACCTCAAAAATTCTCAATGCGTTGAGCATTTTTCCCTTGCTTTCATCTTTTTCTGCTAACTAGACTTTTTTCTCCTACCCAGGCTGCACGCAGAAGTTACACTGGGTCTTTAACTGAGCAGCTTACCTGCCAGTGGAGTGGCTATGAGGCCTTAGGCACCCACATGTTGCCTCTGCTTAGAAAACACTCCCAGCTTTCCCACATACTGTTTATTATGTTTTTCCCAGGAAAAAGCCTCGTGCCTTTGCCTATTCCTGCCAAAGGCAATTTGCAGAGGGACAGATATAAGCTGTGGTCTTTGAGGGCAGGAAGCAGTGGTGGGGGGGAAAAGAAGCAGCAATAACATTTACAGTAGCGAATGATTTACAGTCTCATGGCTGACAGAATAATAAAGGAGACTTTTTTTCTTTTTTAAACAGAAAGCCTGTGTCTTGGAGTCACAAAGTCATGACAAAAAAAAGAAGAAAGTGGCTTCCTCTGTTCCAAACACTGGATTTTGTCAGTACCTAACTGTTTAATGCTCTTACAGCTCTATATGGAAAACAGCACATTTGCTATCCACCCAGAGCTCAAGGAAAACGATTTCCAGGAAAAAAAATAAAAATAAAAATCAAACCCAGGAAAAGTAGTGAGCTAGTTCTTCATTAGGAACCAGCATTCATGCATTTCATCAAGTTACATGCTTCCCAAAAGTCATTAACTGAAGGACTGAACACAGGCAAGGGAAAAATGCCTCTTGACTTTTAACGTTTAAATGCCTCATCTGGTCCAGTGATGTGATAAGTGAAACCCTTCAAAAGCTGTGCTCTCTATGGCACTAAGTCTAAGCACCAAGGAATCCACCTGCAGAGAAAGGCCATTGTTTTATTCACCCACAGTGCTTCTAAGCTCTTAACTTTATAATTAGGAATCAACATTAACAAGTGATGTTAAGCACCTATATCAGCTGGACAGGTCGCAAAGATGTAGGATTTTTTTTCTTATTCCAAACTAAAACAGATACATTAATGCAATGTGACTGACACTGTGCCTGGACACACTCTTGATCTTCTAGCTGTGAAATTGATGTACCTCTCTGGGTACAGAACCTACATTTTCTACAGCCATAGATTGAAGATACCTAAGCAAAACATGCAACGTGAACCTCAGAGTAAATTCAACTTGATTAAAAGTACCTCATACAGACTTGGGTATCCTCTGGTTCTCTAGTTTCAGGAATTTGAGGTGAGTGCCTGAAGAAAGACATGATACAAGTTTCTTTTTTGATAGTCTTCAATTGTGATACAATATGGGTGTATATGTAATATCAATCAACTGTTGAAGCAATTCTCAGAACAAGGACACAACATCTACCTGCAAATGGCTAGCAACATTTTCTCTGGTGAGTCCAGGAACATTCATCAATTCCAGAATTTTTTTAGGAACTGCCTCTGCATATTTAAGCAAATTTGAAAATGTAAGAGCATGTGAGTGTGTGTTCGATAAATCTCTAATGCTACGCATATTGGATATTAGTTATGTAGAAATACTGATTCAGAGAATTTAAAGAATGATCTAACTAGTAATAGGGGAT
>JANHGO010002890.1:8117-28589 GCA_024606505.1 Aquila spilogaster
AGGAGCCTGCTGCTATCCCACGGCCAGGCCAACCTCAGGCTGAAGCAGTTTGCCCAGGCATATATTAGCCTACAGCGGTGGTACCTGAATGATTTGAACAGCAGCTTCTCTCAGGATCCCAAACTCTTAGTACAACGGGGGATGCTGCATTCTCGCAAGCTCGTGACCCCACGTTTTGGTCCTGTGTTTCTTACTTGGGGTGATGACCGCTCATTTGGGGACCATTGCTGTAATATCTGACCTGGCTTTGCCTTCAGTGGAGAAGAGTGGGAGGGTAGCGGGGGCCTCAGATAACCCATGAAAGACCTGTTTCTTTGGTGCTGTATTTAAGTGTACAAGGTACTGCTGTAGCAGTAAACGCAGCTGGCTCCATCTACACCCACCTGCAACTGATGAACTAATGTACCTGAAGTCTACGGAGAAGGACCTTGTACCTTAAGCTTAAAATGCTCCATGAAGAAAAACATACTTGAATCAGTTACTCAAATTTCTCCAGACTCAGTCAGCCTGGGCAACTAAATGTGGGAAGAAGTTTCTCTGGTCTCAGGCAAGATGGGTTATTTGCTTTACAAGACTTCTTCTAGCAAGGTGAAAGATGCTCAGGCGCAGCAGATCTGGGAACCCTCTGTGTAGTATTTTGCCACCAACAGTGGCCAGTAAATGCATCGCTAGCAATCATTCAAATATACTTGGAGCTGGTGTGGAGTAACCTCCTCCCAGTCTCTGAGAGTTAGGGATTGGAGTAAACCATGAAATACATTGCTTCCTGATTTGTTGCCATCGTTGTTTTTTCATATGGGTGTCCAGGGTAGCTGCATGTTGAATCTGGATGCCTTTGTGTTCTTCAGTGTATCCTGCACTTCCAGTGAAAAGCAAACCATGCTAAATTTATGCTTCCCAGTGGACAGCCTAATTAAAGTCATGGAGTGCTGCAGTGCCATGTTTCAGTGTTGGTCCTTGACTCTTTCAGACATCCTTCAGCCGTGGCTTTACTAAGAACATGAAGCTGGAGGCGGTGAACCCCAGGAACCCTGCAGAGATATGTGTCGCTTCTATCACCTCAGTTAAAGGACGGTTAATGTGGCTTCACCTTGAAGGTATGTGCTGTAAAGGCTTCTTCTGTTTGTGTGGTTCACTCAAATGCTCTCTTAATTTTGTCCTTCATCCTCGGCACAATATTGCTTTCTCCAGCCTTTCCTCTTTATACACATTGACCAATAATAATAGATTATAATAATAATAAAGGTTATTAAGAATTATCTTCCCCTGCTCTCTCCATGAGGGAGCCACAAGATCTTCCATCCTCCCATCCATGTGGACTCTATCCGCATGATCTCCATTGACGATAGAAACCTCCTCACTGCCATCATCATAGGCCTCCATCCTGGGAATGGATGTTTGCCTCACTTGTGCGGCTGAGACTTCCACTGGGATTTCCAACACGCTCTCGTGGGATCTCCTCTCCCCCTGCAACCTCATTCCTTCCTTCCTTCCTCTTCCTTTCGCTCCTTTTTTTTCACCTAGGCCCATAAAACTTCTGCATTATATGCTGCTCCTCACTATGGCCATCGCACGCTCACATCCCTCCTCTCTGTGACTGTACAATTTCCTTTGCTGATTTAAGAGAGCTCTTGTAGGCAGTAACTCTGTAACGCAGACTTTAGAAAGCCATCATCCCACGGAGAACACCACCCACCACTGTACAAGCAGTATTACGAGAGTGCTGAAAAACTAGCAGAGCATAATACCGTATAAAAACTTCCATTTCTACCTTTCTTGAAATGAGGTAGAGATGAGCTCATTTTTAATGTGGTTTTGCTCTTGGGACATTCTTTCTCAATTCATCTGGGCAAGGACTTCTTAGGTGAGTGTAATTTAGAACAACACAGGGATTCTTCTTATTGCTTTAAAACCAGTGTTATTTGTAAAGTCACTGAGAGCAGAAAGCCATGCTCATTTAAGTGTTTTGATGGGCACTGTGATAAACCATAAATTTGTTGTAGCAAGTATCTTTGTCACAACATAGTTTAATTTTTACCCATCAAGGTAACACACTGGTGTTTGAAGCTACTGGCTTCACCTGTAATGAATATAAGAGCTTCAGTTTCTCTCTGAAATCAATAGTAATTGGGGCAGCATCAATTGCAAATGCAATATGCTGCTTTGCTTTCTTCTGGAGAGCCATGAAAATATCAAAGGCACTTCTAGTGGCCCATAGTCCTGCTCATCACCAACCTCTAAGATCTGTGCTTCTGCCTCTTGAAGAATGCATAAGGCAAATGTGCCATTACTTGTGCTGCCAGCCCTGACAGAGTCAAAAATCAACATCTTGCTGGAACACCCCATTTGCAAATTAAAATGCATTCGGCTAAGCTACCACGATGGTTCAGGGAGACGTGATGTTAAAATACCCCCACCGCTTTGCCTGCAATCACGTGCTGGTAGGTAGATCGCTGTGCAGCTCTCCCTATGCGTTTCTGATAGATGCCGCTAGATGTTTCAAGGCATCCCTGAGAGATCGGGCCGATGAAGGAGCAGCGTCTCTTAAACACTTGCTACGTACAACCCCAGGGAATACAATGGCATGTTGTCGCAGTGAGCTGGGAGGAAGGCAAGACGCGGTCATCTTCTGCAGCTCAGGGAGTACTGCGTGTTGGTGGTATCCCAGTCTCCTAACGGGAAGAAGGGATGGGGAGAAACAAAGCTTGTGCTGGGCTCCAGGTTGCAGAGTTGTCCTGCAGAGAGCAGAATCAAAGGGAAACAGAGCAAGACTTTCCTTTGCTAAAGTCAGTGACACCTGCTTGCTCCGTGGGAGCTCTGTAGCAGGAGGTGGGAAGGAGGAAAGGAGACGTCCGTGTCTTCTCTGATGGCCTGTGGGGTCAGTGTGGTGGCTCATGAGGAATTCCCCTGAAGTGCATTAAATCTGGGCTGCTGTCAAGATTTTTTCTGCAAAAGCAGCGTGAAGCCTCGTTCTCAGAGATTAGCGCAAGTTTATTTTGGCCCTTGCAGGGTGAAACAGGTAGGAAAGTGTTAATGGGAGAACAAACCATAGTCAAGTCCATGATTTCCAGAAGGGACAGAGGAACAGGGCTCGCAGCAAGACGTTCTTGCAGAGATCCCATGTAAGATGAAGTCTCAAGCCTGATCTGCACAAAAAGTCACCTTCCCTCCTCTGCAAGATGCTCAGCTCTCAGTGTTTTGGGGCTGAAAGACAGTGGAAGCCAGATAGATAGTAGCTGTATTGCTTCATCATCACCTGGCACATCACCTTCAGCATCATGCTACCCTGATTATAATAACCCAAGAAGTATTTCAGCATCTGACAATGTGCAGTGCAATTTGTGCAAGAGGAAAGGTCTCTAATCAAATCCCTTAAAGTTAGTAAAAACGTTGTCAGGTAACCCAAAGTACCTCATCTGTGCTAGCAGCTTGCTCTATAAGAAAGGCAGATTTTCTGTGCTGGTTAGCTTTACAGAAGTAGCGTTATATGGTAGACAAGGCTGCCTCCGTGATAAATCCCATTCTCAGAGATTTGTAACTCAGTTGCTATCTCAAGAGAGATTCCTCTTGACCTAAAGCTTGGCAGGGCAAACCATTCGTGCTCCTCATGTCTTTGCTGCTAAGCCTCGTGGTTTGGGCCGGCTGAGGTCTGGGGAGAGCAGAGCTGCAGGTGTGCGCCCGAATGCGGCAGAGGTGGGAGATGTAGGAGAGCTGGGTTGTCATCCTTCTCCATCCCTGACACCCCAGGCGGTTTGTGTCCTCTGTGATTACCTCCAGCGTACAGAGCAGATACAACTTTGCATCTTTGCTTTTGGTGGAGCTGCGCGCAATGGCGGGTTTTGGGTTTTTTCGTCTGAGACGACTGGTTGCCTTCTGACTCAGGGTGGCTAAAGCTCATCTGCAGCCTGGTCTGGACACGTGGTAAATATTTTTGTTAAAGAGCTGGAATCAATGCTTGTTTGAAATTCAGTTCTCACTAGGGCTGTTGTCGAATTTACACCCATCTGGTCAAGTAATCTGGCCCATTTTGGCAACTCTCCTTCTTAAATGGCCAGGTGCCTTCTCTTTTATATGCAGATTTTATGGGGTTTGGGAATCCTTCTTTTTTTTTTTTTTCCCCTAAGCTGTAATACTTTCAAAGGGACTCAGTGTTCACTAAACTCTGGCCCATTATAGTGAATAGGAAGTGCTGGTTTTTGGGTCTCTAAATCAACTAGTCCTCCAAGACCCTGAATAAAGGCAGGGAGAGGGCCACGCACTCCCACCTTGCTCCCCTCCCTCATCTCTTTCTCCCTGCCTTTTACTCTTTTAATTTCTTAAAGGGTTTTTTTTACAACCTATCATAAAAAAACCTGCATGCATCTCCTTGTCTTTTGAGTTCTGATATACGGACGTTTTACACTTGGTTTATATCTCAATACCAGGAATAGAATGATCTGTAGTAAAAGGAAGAGATGCAAGACTGCAAAAATAAAAAGAAATCCTTGCTGCTGTTGAAATACATGACTAGAGTATGCACAGTGTTAGGCTAAAACTAGGCATTAAAAAAAACACAAAACCCCAAAACCCTGCTTGCAGAGTTGTAAAATAAATGTGGCTTGAACTGTGGCATGTTTTTTTGACTCCATTAATACACTACTGTTTCTAACTGATTATTTATATTCTGGTAGCAGCAAGACTTCCCAAGTACCATGGGAGCCCATCGCTGAAGACCTCGGGTCCCACCATTTATCATGGGCGTGTCTGAAGCTTTCATTGTTGCCCTCCCAGTTTCGCTGTTTGACAGCCCAAACTGCAGCCATAAAACAGGACGCAGTAGTTAAGCGGCGTTGAGTTAGACATGAGGGAACATTGCTTAATAAATCACGCTTTGTACAGTAGCAAAACTCTGTAAACTTCAGGGTGAGCATTTAATGAGCAGCAGTATAGTTCCCCCGTGGTGGAAAAGAAGCATAGGGCTGATGCGATGCTGTGCACATCCCATCACTTTCTGCTACTTTATTACTCATCATCTGCATTGTTAATTTTTACTGGTTCATTTTAGATTTTAAAGCTGAAGCTTTCCGGTGTGAATTTATACAAGTAATAATGTACACTCTCTGCGCAGCCTAGGAATTTGAGGAAAACCCTTTTGTTAATCGCTTCACCAGGGAGATTTTCCATAATTTTCCCTTTGAGAGATTTCTAGCATTGCTGCTCTATTCTGCCCATCCTGTAAGATTCATAGCATGAGATGGAGGTTTTCCTCATCCTGTTTCCAATCTCCTTGTTGTCTTCTTTTCCATTTAACCTCTCAAATCTCACGGACATTTCTTAGTCTGAGAAGATGGCAGCGTAAAATGCAGCAAATGAAACTAATGAGTCTCAGACAAGCTGTTTTCCACGTACACGAGCGAGGCCAAACAAAGCGGTAGGATGTCAGAAATGGAAGGCAGGGTTATCAGTTACCAGAGGGAAGAAGCAGTGCCCGGGAGGACAGAGTAGCTGTGAATACGTCTTACAAGAGAAATGGTGGTGTTGCAGGAGAGCAGACATTGTGGTGCTTCCTCGCTCGTCAGGGTGGCTGCAGCTGTAAACTTCAAAACGTTCGTGTCGCATCTGTTGTTTCTTGCAAGCAGGAAGGTACATTCGATCTGTTTATTTGGTCAGAATAACACTGTAGAACAGTTACAGTAATGAAAACAGTGGATTTTCCCAGATCTGGTGAAATTTCAGTGGGGACTGTGTTGATCTCTTGCTGTGTTTCAGGCTTGATCCATGGCTTGCTCACTTCATGCCTGTCTTGCCACTGACTTCAGCAGTTCTCACATCGGTTCCTTGGCTGGATTTGTGGCATTAGGCGAAAATGTTTTGCCCACTGGAGAGTGCAGCTTTCATCAGGTTCAGACTGATCAGTGACCTCTTGGTATTTCCTCGTGGAGGGAAATGGTTTTGCAGGGAATGCCAGCTGCTGAGATCTCGCATTGAGGCTCAGCTGCTCATATGAGCAGGTCGTGTCCTCTGTCGTGTGCCTTCATCCCGTCGTTTTTCCCTCCCCATATCCTGGTGAAATAGAGACTGTACGTTCAATGTGTGATCCGTGAACATGGTGCAGGGCTCAGGGGAATACCATGACGACATCCATGAACCTATGCAGACGTCGTGATTTCATTTTTTAAATTATTGTCTCCAGCAGTGTGAGCGCCAGCACTTATTTTTTCTGCTTCCTTTGGGTTTTCATACAACCACACACTCGAAAAGTGCAGCAAGTTTATTACTAGAGACAAGATTGATCCAAATGCTGCATCTCAGCCTCAATGCCATTCCCATCACAAAGTTCAATTACTGTTTCAATTACACTGCAAGCCCTTGATGAACATTCATTAGTGGGAAGTTTGCCGTAGTCATCTAGCTGTGCACAGTCAAACACGGCTGCATTAAGCAGGAGGCAAAGATGCTGTAACAGATGCAAAGGCGAGGATGCTGCAGGGGAAGCTGCTGATCCTTTGGTCTCTTTTATTAGGAGATCATCTCACGCTGGTGCTGGAGCTATAGGTCCTAGGGTGGAAGTGGCAGAGGGGAGTGAAGTTGCTGGCCAGGCTGTGCCAGCACAGATGGACTTGAATTGGAATAATTAAATGGTGTCTTGACTCAGGACCCAGAGTGTTTTCAAAAGAACTCAAAGCTAGTGGGAATATTTCCATTTGCTGCAATGGGCTTTGAGTGTGACCCACGTAAACCAAGACAGGAGAGTGTCTTCTATAGGAGACATAATAACCAAACTGGAAGAGACTTGCTTTAAGCGGAGATTTTCAGTGGGGTTTTGGACTCAGTGTTATGCCAGAGATCTTAGCGCATCTGTCCCCCTTGGGGTTTTTATACCGACTCTCCCGTGTTTGGGTGATCAGGTCATGTTGTAGTGAGGAGCCCTAGGAGAATTCATGGCACCTCTAAACAGAAGAGGGGCCATCTCCCACCCTTAAAAACAGCGAGTCAGGGGCAGAACTACGTGAAAAAGCTTCAGGGGGGCTCTGGGGCATAAAGGCGTATCCCATTAGCGATTATCCTGCTACAGCACTCTTTTTACCAGTAAGAGCAAGCACCCAGCTGGCGTTCCGCTAACTTGCTTGTGCAAATCTACAGAACAACCAAGGGGGCAATCAGGCTGTCTTGTTGGGGAAGGTCATGCATGTTTAACCTTACCGGCTTTGGCTGCTTCATTGTGCAGCCTTAGTGTGCTCTTAATGGGGTTTTTCTCTGGAATCACGTTGCACTGTAAATGCAACAGCCTTATCACTGCTGTCTGTGCAAAACTGAAGGTGAAATGATGCCTGATTTTGATGCAGGGAAGCAGATTTACTTTTACATGTTCCATCATTTGCTTCCCTTGGTTCATGATGAATGCTCAAATGGCTCTGGGCTTGGTATTTCCATGTCTAAATTACATTATAAATTTGTGTTTATAGGTTTACAGATGCCCTCTCCAGAGTACATAGTTGATGTAGAGTCTATGGACATTTTCCCCGTTGGCTGGTGTGAAGCGAATGCTTATAACCTAACTCCACCACACAAAGCTGTTTGTAAGTACATGGAAACCTCAAGCAGCACAGATATTACATCAACGGATTTATCAGGGAGTTTGTCTTATGTCTATAATCCAATTTTTGAAACTACCAACCTAACTAGCAGGCTGGTAACCAGGCTGTGAGCGTACTGTAATAAATAGTAATAAATCTATTTAGTGACCAGACTCCGCAGCACTGGTATTATGCAATTTGTACTTGTCTGTGTGGTCAGTCCCTCTAAAAATGGGATTGTTTTCACTGGGAAAGGCTGTTATGTGGTTTGGGATTGCACAGTGTGGCTTCTGGGTTTGCGGTGGGGTTGTCAGAGTGAAACCAGGTTTCGTTGCGCCGAGCCAAATTCACTTGGGCAGCTGAGTGAATTAGGGACACAGGACCTCAAATTGGAAAAAGCCCATAAAATATAGGGTGGAATGGACATAAAGAGGCCATCCAGGTGCTCCCTCTCCGAAACAGGATCTGCTCCGTCTAAATGACGAAACGTTTGCTGGCCTCTTGTGATGGAGTTTCTGCTCCTTCCGAGGGTATCTATCCCATTATTTCACTGCCCTTACCAGCTCAGAGATTTCCCTGGTGTTTAATTTAAATCTCTTCTGGCACAAGTAAGCCCATAGTGTTTTGTCCTGCCTCCAGTGTGTATTAAGACCAATTTCTTTCCTTTCCATTTGCATTTGAAGGCAGTTCATGAGTGCTCAGTGGCTTGGTGGTGTTCTCCCGTTCCTCGCAGAAACTATCCAACCCCGACCTCAAGCCACCAGACAAAAAATTAGCCTCGCTGTTTATATTAATTAACATCTGAAAGGCAAATTTTAAAATGTGTCAACCCTTCTGAAGAGTTAAATATGCTTAAGTTAAAAATCAGGCAGCCGGGGCCTAATTTGGGAGAATACTGCTATGGCAACATTATGCAGCCTTATCACAATTTATAGCTAGGGATAAATTATGCTGGAGGTAATCATGCTTGTAAAACGTAATCTTACCCATATGTGTTTCTGTATGGAAAAATATTTGTGTTTTTATTTTAATTTTTTTTTATACCGATCCCATAAAACACGATATTAGCATTCCAGAGGAAAGATTAAATGTATTATTACATCTTTAAAGTAGGTTTTAATGATGTAGTGACTTACTTAAAAAAAAACCAAGAAAAGATGGCGATAGTAATTAAGTACCATTTCATTGTGTTAGAAGTCATTTTATAGTCAGTGCATTTATACAGCTCTTTATGCATTATGGGTATACTTTATAGGACAGAAGGGTACAAAACTGTTTTTTTCTTCCTTGCTTCATTTTTGCAGTGCGAAGGAAGAGAAGAATTGCAGTTGTGCAACCAGAAAAGCAGTAAGTTTTTGTTATTTAAGGTGATACTTTTACTGGGATGCATCAGGTCTTTCAGGGGAGATAATAGAGCAGCTGAGTGACTTTGCTAACTACTGCCCAGATACTGCAGTAGAGCTGACAAGGGGATTATTTTAAATCTAAAATATTTGTGAGCATATTAGAAAATCTTTGTAATAGAAATTTTTTACTGGCTGGGACTGTGTAGCCAGTGTCTGATGGCCAATAAGGGACGCTTATGGAAGGCGAACATGTACCAGGGGGGCATTTCCCTATCTAGCCCTTGCAGTTTCTAGAAATTAGAATTTAAGGGATTTAATTGTGAATATTTGCAGCCTGAAGGGCTAAAGCTCACAGACCAGAGTATATTTTTGGAGGAGGAGCGAATCTGTCTCCTCCTTCTGCAATATGCTGGCCCTGGGCTATGATGAACCATGTGGAAGTGGTGTTGCATTTGAGGTATCGCCATTCCTTGGTCCAGGCGGGTGCTGGTATATCTCTCGGTCCAGCCTGAAGGCTGGTTCCGCTCCATCCGACACTGTTAAAATACACTGAATTGCTGTTTAACAGGTTACCATCCACAGTGCCTGTTGAGAAAATACCTCATGACCTCTGCCCGGTTCCTCAGCCAGACACAACAGGTAAGGCTGCTCGGCACCAGCAGGATCCTTATTTCAAGGACCTGTTGCCTGCGTGGAAGGGAATGACCCCAAAAAGGGAGCGAGTGTGTCATACGGGTGGGGAGACAGGACCGCATCCTCAGGGATGGTGAGGTGGTGTGGGCGCACCACCGGCGCGAGGAGCCTCTGATGTACAGAGGGTCTGGTCCTCTGCACGTGAGCATCGTGTCTTGCTGGGGTTAGCGGCGTTCCCCTGCAGCTTGCCCATTCCAGCTAACAATGTTAGGGCCAGGCTAATGAAGCTCTGGTGGAGGTGGATGCGACTTTTTAATTGGCATCAGTGAAATTGCTTACACCCGGACTTAATGGGTCCCTGTGTTAGCATCAAGACTGTGTGGCATGGCTGCTGCTTCTGCTAAAGGCAAATTTTTCTCCCCTTTAGCAATGGCAGGAGGCTCTGAGAGCACAATATTCATTCAGTTAATTGCATAGACTCAGCAGGAGGGGCAGGATTTAACTCACTTTATTTCAGCAGACTGCAGGACACACATTGGCATCTGAGCCAACATCCCAGGGCCCCTTTACAATCAAATGGGGAGAAACAGGCTCTTTTTGGGTATGATAACCAAAAAGTGGATAACCACTTGGATGGCACATGGACCGCATCTAGAAGTACACACTTCTCTCCATGGGCTATAAAGGAGCCCAGAGTAATTAGCCCAGACAAAGAAAACTGCTCTGTAGACCCATGTTGGGTCAGGGGAATGGCACTGCAGTGCTTACTGGGCTGGACAGTAGCTGAAGAGGGGTTTGTAGAGCTCTCCACTTGAATTTTCTCCCTGAGCCTATTCCGTATCTGTGAGAGGCAGCTAATACATTCTCTTTCTGGCAAGTTGCAACTGAGTCACTCATGTCCATCTGTGATGCAAGTTATGGAAGAGGTTTGGGTCACATTATGAATGAAATCCTTTCTCGATTCTCCTTTCGGTAGGGTGTGCAGCCAAATCAGTTGCTATTAAAGACACTTGCTTTTCCAGTGTTGGATGGATTCAAGTAGCAGAGGCTTCTCTACCTTTTATCTCAAGGAAGACTTTTTGTGCCTCCTCTACTCTTCTCCCCTCCTTCCCACATCTAGGAGGAAGAAGAAGGGCCCTTGATTTATTGTACAAAAGCGCTACACACACATTAACGCTACTTTCTCCTTGCAGGCACCATCAATGGGAGATACTGCTGCCCTCAGCTCTACATCAACCACCGCTGCTTCTCAGGTCCATATTTAAACAAAGGCAGAATAGCAGAGCTACCTCAGTCTGTCGGGCCTGGCAAGTGCGTGCTGGTCCTCAAAGAGGTACGGCTCAGCTATCTTTTGGGGGAATTTCTGGGGAAAGCATGGGTCATGGGTTACCAGGCCCAGAATTTGAAAAGAATGCACCTAAAATTGTCCTGGAGACCATGGTGGTTTCCATAAGTGAAAACTGCAAGCTGGGAAGAGAGGGTAGGTATATGCACTGTGGGTTTTGATGGGAGAGGTGCCATTTTTGAAACATGGAGAGTTCTGTTGGTTGGGAGCAAGTTTTGTCTAACTGTGTGCAAGAGAATTCATGTTCTGACCAGAGCCGTCCCCAAAGAGGACCTCTGCGGTTTTTGCCATCAACCTGTTTCTCAGCATCCACGATGCTGTTGGGCCAGCAGATTCAGTGTGGGTGACACCGTTGTATATGTGACCATGGTCCGATGGGGCCCAAACCATCGAGATCCAAAGTGAACAGGAGAGAAAGCCAAGCAGGGCTGTGTGCGATGTGCTGAGTGGAAGCTGTGGCGTGCCCAGCTCTTGCTGAATGTGGATGGGTTGATCCCACGCAGCAGGGATGGCAGAGCACCACTGCCTCTTCACTTCATCCTGACCCAATCAATGCTTGCTTTGGGCCAAATCCATGAGCGCTTGCTGTTGATCTCAAGAGAAAAGCTAACTTGTTTGAAAAAATGCATAAATATTTTCCACAAAGGTTACAGTCCATATACAGATGAAAGGCAAGGTGACTGCAGGTGGCAGAGGACAGCAGGATGGTACTGTTGGATAAGCAGGGTGCCATTGGTGCCTTGGACACCATTTCAGTTTGACTTGGGTCTTCAGAAATCCAGATCTTCCAGCTTTCAGGTCCGTACCTATATGAACTGCACTTGATGTGGACGCAAGGCCATATCTGAGCTCCCTCTGCCCTTGGTGGAAAAGTATGGGAACTTCTAGGTGTCCATTTATCTGATGGATTTGCAAGACCCTCAGTGCCCAGCTCAGGATGTTTGGACTTGCCTGAAATTAGATGAATCCCAGCCCTTAACAGAAACACGTGGAAGGTGAGATTCCTCCCAAATCACCCACTACTTTTGAAAACACCTCTGTACTGTACTGTAGAGTGACTCTTGTGTCCCCATTCACTTCCTCATCGCCTACGTGCACTGCTTTATGCACAACAGTACTGCTGGTTGTCTCACATGGTTGAAAGCTGGGCCATGAAGAAAGCCCAGTAATCCAGCTGCCTCTGCAGGTGGGACACTTGGGTCTCAAAGAGGCAAGTCAAAAATAGCCCGCAGCAGAAAGCAGGATAAAGTGGTTGCAGAGCAAAAGTTGACAGCTGCCAAATTTGAAAGCAAGTCCATAGTGGCTTGCTGACGGCAAGCGTTAGCAATCTGCTGCTACTTGAAAAACAGGCAATGAAAAAACAACATGGGGGAAACACGAGGCATGCACAGTCAGTACTTATGCTAATGTTTCTTCCTCCTTTCCTCCTGGAATTTGGATTTTGAAAACATAAGCAGTGCAAAGTTTGTGCCATGTCCTCCCCTAGTATCTTAGGGCTTTGCTGCATAGACTAACACCAGCTTCTCCAAATTCCTCAAGAATGGGACCGATTACCAATTGTGTAAACCAACCTGAGTTTCCTACAGAAAGCCTGTTTTCTCTTGCTCTGCCCCCTTACAGAATTGCTAGCTGAAGGAGCAAATAGCCGTGTCAGTGAGATATGGGCATCTTGCTTTTGGAGACATGAACGACTTCCCAAGGAGCAGGACAATGGCAATGGTCCAGCATTGGTCAGTGTTATTTTGCAGATAAATTCAAGCTCATTCTGGCCACGGGGACCAGGCCCGAATTCTGGAAAAGGTGAAGAGAAGGCATTCAGGGTGTTGCTGTAGGGGAGATAACACCTGGTTCATATCAGCTGCTGCTGAGACAAGAGAGGGGTCAGCAGCTCAGAGAACCATGGGCAGGGGTGAGGATAGGGGTACCCAGCACATGGAGGAGGCAAGAAGTGACAAAGAAGACGTCCCTGCATCGAGACAAAGATCTGTAGCAGCTGCCAGAGCATCCAGAAGGACTGCAGAGCTGAGTGGTGAGAACATTGCAGGAGGTATCTCCTCCAGCCCAAGACCACAGCCACCAGGCTTTGCACAGCTGAAGAGCTCGCAAGGGTCCCCATCCCTCCGAACCCGCCCTCGGTGCTGAGCTCAATGCCTTCGTCTCACTTTACACCCGCTGATGATGTGGCCCCAAGAATGCAAATGCATTATAATTATCTCTCTCTCACTATATAGGAAAATTTCAGGCCATTGTAAATTATGCATCAGCATAACTTGTCTGGAATAGATAAATTATACATGGGCCTTACTTTGGCAACACACAGGGGAGGGTGGGAAAGACAACTCAAAACAACAGCTACAAAGGAAGAGCGGAGTCCGTAGCAGTCTGGTGAGAGCTTTTTAAATCACCCTGGTCTCCAGCCATCACTCACTGCCTTTAGAGACGCTCCAGTTAAAAATCTGTGCCGGTCGCCAGCCAGTTCACAGTGGGCAGCAGTCTCCATGACGGAGATGCTGCTGTGTTTGGCACTGATGGAAACCACAGACTAAAACCAGCTGAGCAGCCAACTCTTGTCCCGTTCCCCAGCCTGGATTACCTAAAGCAAGAAGAGAGCAGATGTCCTCTCCCCACTAGCACTAGGTGATGGGAGACCTTGCTCCTGGCTGGGTGCTAAGGAAGTGGCTCCCCATCCTCTGCCTTCCTCCACACTCAACCAAAAAAATGCAGCACGACTGTAGTTCATGATGCTCCTCAGCCCTCTTTTCCCCCAAGGCCTTGTCCTTCCTTACCTCCATCACTGATGCGGTGAAGCATCATCCTGGATCCAGCTCCAAACTGGTGCTACTCGCCTGCGCGCTAATAGTGAGATAGCTATGGGTCAGTACTGCTTGCTTCGGGATTAAACAAGGTTAGGAGATACCCTTGTAGTGTGGAGTAGAAGTATCTCCTTCCATTTGAATAGCGTGGGCTGTTGTCACCTGGGATGTCAGGAGAGAAGCAGCACAGATAGGTTTGCTTTTGCGCAGCACCTCTTTTCCAACAGAACAGGCATTTCTGCCGAGTTCTGCGTTGTTGCTGCATCCCTCCGATTTCTGCCCAATTGCTTTGTCCTAGCGTTGGATTCAGAGGTTGTGAGCTCTGCAGGGAGGGAACTGCAAAGGTGCCTTCCAGAATGGCAGCCCTTGAGCAAGATTTCCCAGCAAAATCTTGAGAGCAATTGCAGCTTATTTGGTAGTATGATCAAAAATACTGATTTTAATTCTGTGTGTGTTTGTGTGCGTGTATCCGTGAATCCATGCAAAGCCTTAGGTGAGTGACAAGTAACTCTTGTGCTATCTAGTGCCAAACTTATTTTTAAAGCCTAGCTGTTCATTATTCCTGGTGCCAGCACAAGTTCCTGCTTTTGTGGTTTCTTTCACAGCAAGAGGCAAGTGAGGTGGTAACGCCTGTTGTTTAACATCAGCTGCAAATCTTATCTCATTGCTGAGATACTTGTTGGAAAAGAAGTTGAAACTTGGAGCCAAGCACAGTGGAGACATCAACTATTGCCATCCAACAACTACATCTGGGCTGAAAATTAGTGGCTGTATAGTGGCTAAGATATGTAATCAATGCTAACTTTAAGTTAAATTAAAATAAACACATTATCAGCTTTAGATTTAGTTCTTGGGTCAGAATATCTGAAGAATACTTCTGAACAGTTGTTCTGTCTATACCAGCAACTCACCACGGCAACATTGTAAAACAAAATGAGGTGTCTTTTTTAAGACTTCAGATGATCTATAACCCACCATATTTTAGGAAAATATGCTGTAAAGATTAATTAGTCTTATTGCTTACTGCTCTTACTATTCTTAAGATACTTTGCTCTTTCTCTATTTAAAAAGAAAATGGACTTAAAGGTAATGTGACTGTCCAACTGATGCAAACAGGAGAAATCAGCCAGTATTTGTGAAGGAAGGCTGTTGCACTCTGCAACTTGACTTTTTTGAAGCACAGCATGACTTCTTACAAGAAATTTGCATAATTAAATCATGGTGCTCAGAAAATTAAGTAGTTTGTACTGAGCCTTAGGTGTATGATTGAGCCGGGCTGATAGTGCTATCATTAGTCATCAGATATGCTGTTGGAATGGCAGAAACCTTTGTGGTCTGGAAGGATATAAACTGCATTTCTGCAAGAGGGTTCACTAACATCCTCCTCAAGACTGCTCTGTGGACTTCAGCTCAGCTGTAGTAGTTCCTCCAACTTAGGATCTGGACATCTGTATTTTTGAAATGTCATGGACTGTCATAAGCATGTCAACACTTAAGTGCTACAACCTTGACTATGACAAAAGCTCACTTTTAGATCCTTGATCATCTAAGGAAAGAATCCACACCAACTCTTTTTTCCCTTCTCTCTCTGTCCCACAGACACGCCATTATTCCAAGTAAAATAAAATAACTGTTTACTGTCCTGCCTGAGGCTAGCCTGGGAGTTAGGGTCTCTCCTGTTAGGTAGGAGATGTGGGCATATATCTCAGATAGAGGAGGGAAATTGAGTTTCTCCTCATAAGGATGCTGAGCATTGGGCTCTTGAACAGAAGAAGAGGTGTGATGGTATTTTGAACTGCACCTCAACAGTGATACCTCCTGAGAAAGCTTCATCCAGGTTTGGGACCATTAATGAAAAGGGGTGGAGAGATGAGAAATGTGCAAATACCAAAAAGCTATGGTGGGAAGAAAGGTGCTGAACTGCCCAGTGGCATCAGACACATCTGGACGTGCTCAGAAAAGGGCCCTTGTGCACTTGAAAATCTATGACGTGGAAAACTTTATAGCTAAGATGTCAGGTGCTTATAAGGTTGGGTAGAGGCTTGTGGTGGTGCTCACTGATGTGACTCCAACCTACTTGACTCTGAAAATCCAAAGTTCAGCAGTATCAAAGTAAAACCTCATAGATGCATAGCTGCAAAGGCTGGTGGTGTCTAATCCACCCCTCTGCTCCATGGCACCGCTGGCTGCACCCAAACCATTCCTGATGGAGAGGGCTGAAAATAAACTACCAAAATCTCTGACTGGTCACACTCTAGCCAAAGGGAATTTAGTGAATCAGATCAAAATTTGACCAGTCTGATATGGGTGGAGTAACTTTCCATCTCCAGAGAAAGTTGGAAACTAGAAAGTTGGAAACTGGTCTAGGTTTCTTCACTGTTTTTGCTTTAATCACAGTTAATTTTTCCACAAGAACCAGTGTTCTTGTTTCTCCCTAGTGTTTAATAGTGTGTAATACGAAGCGATAATGTTGTTAGAAGGTAACACTGTTAACATGGTGATGGACTTCTGCTGTAGGGTAAAATGCCAAACCCAGTGACTTATTTGAGGTACGAGAAGAGTAAAAGCCAAAGGTTTTAAAAAACATTTTTTCTTCCCTTAAAGGGAAATGATTGTTCTTACAAAACGCTGTCTTTTTAAAGTGAGTTTAGAAGTTTACAGAGTCCTGCTGATGACAGGCCGGTTTTGAGAAGAGTCCTGGTATTTTGGGTGTCTTTGCAGGGCTGGAGTTGATTAGGTGCCTGGGATAATGCCCAGACATGGCCACACTGTTATGTGCAGGGTTGGGTTTTCTTTTCTTGCTCATTTCCTAACTGTTCTGACAACTCATACAAACACCATCGCCCTGATAAAGGAGCAGGACAGCACTGTTGGTGGGAATTGGTCAGCAAGAGACACTTGCTTTCTGCTCCTGGCTTTCCCACCAGCAAGCAGGGTGGGTGCAGAAGTGTGCTTAAGGAGAGCTTTCCCAGCAAGCTCCTGCGTAGGCGTTAATGACTCCCTGGATTTGTTGATTTAAGAGGGGAACACATCTGATGAGTTGTGAGCGAGCGTGGGAGCTACCCAGGCACTTGATGTTTTTTTGAAAATCCACCTTTGGCTTCCCTACGTAGGGTCTCGGTGCCTCTGCGTCAGAGGCCAGTGCCCCATCAGTTTGTACGGTGAGAGGCAGGCAAGAAAAGATGTGGAGGAGCAACTGGACGGGCTCACTCAGAAGCTTTCTTTTGCTGCCTTGGGAATCAGTGTGGCTTAGTGACTAGTATAGCAGGGTTGTGTGATGAGATGGGAACCAGCTGGAGAGCTGCGGGTAAATCTGTGTTGTAGTTTCCCCTTGTGTGAGATGGGGAGCGTGCTTCTGCCCCTCCTCGTAGAGTGCTCTGAGATGTACAGGTGATCAGAGCTGCCTAAGACGTTGGTGCTATTATTAGGCATTGCTTTAGGTGTCTCTAATTGCGCTTTTTTGAAGAGTGGTTCGAGTAATGTTTCCAGGGGCCCAATGATAAATCAAATTTTGCTTCTAGTAAACAACCTAGCCAAGCAACTCAAACCACTGCTGTTTTACATGGTACTATGCAGCTTTAAGTGAAGCCCTTGCCTGAAAATGATTAATCCTACAAGGTTTTCAGAATGCTAGCAAATCCTCGGGTTCCTGGATTAAAAAAAAAAGTCAAAACAAAAAAACCCCAAACATAAGCACATTGCTCTTTGCAATATGATCTAGTCACTTTTTCATTTCTGATGAACCACGTTCATGGGTGCTGGGGAAACTTAACGCTCATCACACTGAAATCATTTGCAGGCCCCCAGAGAATTAAGAACAGGCATTAGGTAAAGAGCTAAATTATATCAAACCCAATCTGGACTCACTGTGGGGTCATTCATGTGCATACAATGCAGGGTGTTCAAACACATGGTCTGGGGCTGTTAAAGAGATTTGTTTTTCTTGTATTTATCTCCTTAGGCCAAGTGTGGACTATTAAAGCTTGGATTACTGGAGTCAATAGTAGGAATCATTTTTATTCTCAGAGACTTTGGATTAAATGGATTGGCACATGTGTTTTGTTGTACAGAGTGGACACAGACTGGGTTTCAGGCACACCTCCTGCAAATTCTTTTTGTGTAGACTTCATTAATATTCTTTTAATACAGTCGAGGCACGCAGCACTCAGACACTTAAGCGTATTGCTGAGCTCAAGTATGTAAATTTCCTGTTCCGTGTGTAATGGTACACGTGACTTTGTACCTGGTTGAGCCATCAGAATTATTTTCATTTTTTATTAAAATGAGCCAGTATGGATGCAGCGAATGGAGTCTGCTTTGGGTGAGAGGGTCTGTCTCAAAGAAAATTACTGATTAACAGGAGATTTGGGGGGTTAGCTAGCAGCATTTAATGCAGCCACCATATCAGACTGATGTGTCATCTACAATACACTTGGCACATCGATCCAATCTGGGACCTCTTCTCATTGCATCTAGCACTTACCCTGTGCAGCCTGGGCCCTAAGTTGACACCTGTAAGCTGCTCCTGCCTATGCAGCACCTGGGATCATATTCAGTGTGGTCAAGGGCTACTTTTAAACCCATCAGTGTTGTTGGTTTTGTCTCTCAATAGGTTCTCAGCATGGTGATCAATGCAGCTTACAAGCCAGGGAGTGTTTTACGAGAACTGCAGCTAGTGGAAGACCCTCAGTGGAATTTCCAAGAAGAAACACTTAAAGCAAAGTAAGTCTTCAGTATTTGGTCTCTTATTTGGGAGGCTTCAAAAATGGAACTGACTGGAGGAAAAAAAAAGACGAGAACAAAAGATTTTTTTCTATTGTGACAGTTTTACTTTTCTAATTATCATTTTGCTTCATTGAATTATTTGACTCATTCTATAGCAACTTAAGAAATGAAATATTCACCTGAATGGTTCATTTCTATTGTCTTTCTCCAAGCAGCTGTCCAGATTTTTATGAAAAATGCCATGTTTATTCAGTGAAGTCCTGAGTTTATGATGAGCTGTTCCTATAAGCTTGGCTATTATTGAATTAACTCAATTCCTGGCTTTCTAAATGTAGGAGTATTACTGCTTTTAATATAGAGCCTGTCACTCTTATGCAGAAAAACCTGGTGAGAACGAATGGCACAAAAAAAGTGTGAAGAGAATAGCAGGGACACATTTTTAAGCAGGAGAGCGATTAGGACAAAATACTAACAAATCCGAGATTCAGGTCAAGATTTGAGGCCTTTCTAGAATATATGCTTCGATATTCAACTACACTGAAGAAAACTGTATGTCTAGAAAATACTCATTTTCTCCTTCCAACTTTAAAATTTACCCATTGATGTCTTCTTTATGTAGTAGGCACTACACTTAGGATGTATTGCAACAACCATTGTCTCTCTGAAAGGGGGGAGTCTCACCTAAGCTCCCTCCAGAGTCCCTCCAAAGGGCAATTCTTCCCTCTTCAAGATGGATGTCAACAAATAGTTCTTTGAAGACAGCTCTCTCCATTGACTAACTTGGTCACCTTGACTTTTTGAGTACTGAAGTTAAATACAGTGAATCTCACCCTTTGTACTGAACTGTTACTCCTTTTCAAATAAAAGCAATTTTCTCTTGGTTATTTGAAATGATTGGCTGTCAAATGTGGCACTATTGATTGCAATTGTATTTGATCTTTGGCCATGCAGATATTGCAGAAAGTTCATTTGTGCTTTTGTTGAGGTAGAGAATTGAGAACCTTTTATTCTGCATACTCAGAAACTGTTTTTCTAAAGGAGGATTGCAAATAGAAATGAAAAGCTACTAGAAAATCCTATTTTTAATTTACTTCTTTCACCCATGCGGAAAGTCATGGTTTTGTGTTTTTCAGTTAAAATTTTGTGGATGGAAATCTAAAAGTAATCCTTGTGCATGCAGATTTTCATTAAAATCAAGTCATTGTCCATGACCTGGTTTTCATTGATTCCAGGCTCCCACACCTTGTACATCAGATAATGCACTGTTATAGGTACTTAGCAGTTGTGAAATCAAGTTGTAAGGCCCCATCTTAATATCCTATCCTGCAAAGAATTGAGCTTACAGGCGGTTTTCCTAATAGCAGTATCCAAAATAGGACTTTATTGGGATTTCTCATTTGACTGTGGGGATCCACCTTGTGCAAAAGCAGCAGGACCTAGTTCTTAAGGCTGCCGCAATCCTTATTTCTAATGGGAGGCACCTTGGAAAATGTTTCACTGACCATCAAGTGCAGAGAGGTCTTGTCCTTGATAGTCAGCTATGTCTACAGCCCAATTCCCTGTGACCCCAGGCAGCCTGCTGTCTCTGGGTGTGCTTACACCAAGACGACCAACTCACTGAGTACATGGGCTGCTAGAGGTTGTCACTCATCCGTATCGCATCAACCACTTATCCCCCCTCAGTGTTACCTGACGTGCTAATCATACTGTAACGAGCACCTCCGTCTCCGTTACTTTCCCCCATGACGCTTCTACCCATTCGTTCCTGTCTCTATTATCTCCTCCCGTTTATTTAACAGGGCAGCCAGCCTGCTGGGATCTACCTTATATCTATATAGCCTGCCAGATAAAAGTATACCAGTGCTTTCCAGCAAGGAGGTTTTGTATTTTATGTTGGCCAGCCAGTCACAGAGGCTGTGTACGTGTTCCTGTGTGACGGCTACCTCAGGAGGCAGCAACCTCAGCTCTTCAGTGAGTCAGAGAGCATCTCTCAACTTTATCAAGCCACAGAATGGATCATTACAGGCTCGAGGCTGGGACAGCGAGTTTCGGAG
>JANHGO010002891.1:0-28588 GCA_024606505.1 Aquila spilogaster
TACTAGAGTAAGACTTAATTATAAATTATAAAACTTAATTTGTGAAACATTATTTCAAAATTGGCCCTTCAGATACAACATTTCTTGGTGTTTTATCAACCTGGATTTTGAGCCCTTTGGTAGGACAGATATTAATCATTTGCAAATGTACTTTGTATGTTTTAAACATTTTAAAAGTAATTTTTCTTCCCATTTTTTAAGCTGTGGATCAGAATTGATGATAAAATCTTGTTGTCATTGAAGTGATTAGAATTAAAGTATGTATCAATGAAAATGGGTTCTCATCTGGATGCTGCTATTCTTAATGCAGAATAAAAGCCTTCTGATATCAGCCAAACTTTTCTGAATGTATCAAAGATTGAAATTATCTAATAGCTTCTAATAAACATATTGCAAGATATAGAATCTTTGGGGGGCAACATTTTGAATTAGAGAAACTGCAGTCTCATTTCTTAGTGCAGTCAGTGCCCACCCAGTGTGTAGAATATCAGCGTAGAATGCTTTATCTTTGTAGAAATTTTCTATCCTTTGAATTTACATTCATTCTGATTATTTTCTCACCTTTATTTGTCAGTTGGCCAGGACCGTTCAATTCTGACATTTTTGGGTTTTAAGGTGTGTTTTTATTAAATTAACAGCTGATGCTGTGGGTGTAGGGTGATGAGTATCTAATGGATCAACAGGGATAACTAACCATTGCTTATCACCACTTTTAGATCGTATTTTTACAGATTGACTTCGACAGATGTCATCCTACACTTCATTTGAGTACATTCCAGAATTATCTTACAAATTGGCCCAGTTTGCATATAGGATGCAGTTAAGATCTATTCCTGAGTACATTTCTTAAACATAGGACTTACGATTTCTAATTTTGATCATTCAAATTCAGTGTTTGCAGCACGATATTTATTGATAATTATTCATAATACACATTTTAGTAAAGGTCTTGGCAAGAGTATTTTTATTCTGGAAATCACTTTCCATATTGGAAAGAATGACTCCTTGATAAACCTTGAAAAGATGAAGATTTCAGTGTTAAGAATTAACAAGTGTTTGGTTAGTATCGTGTTTTTCGTGACATTTTAGAAAACAACTTTTGGGTTAATTTTGGCAGCTTTATCATTGGGAGATTTTGTTTTGTTGTTGTTTTTTTTTTGTATATTAGAAATTAGAAATTCTCTCCAAAGTGAAAGGCTTTCTGGTAACTGCAGAACTATGAAACTGTGAAATCATAAGCAGTTCTAGAAACAAGAATGGAAAGTGAGCACTTAATGATAGGTGGAAATTTTACTTTGACTGTTCTTTTTGAGATGTCTTGGTATAATTTCTGCATGTAGCCAAGACTAGATGAAGTAAACCTTTTAAAAAATATTCATCAGATAATTTCAGTTCGTGAGAAGTTGCTTTTGGTGGTCATGCATGTGTAAAGTTCTTGTCTAAGGGCCATTTTGAAGAAGCTGCTGAGCAAGGTGGTGCTTCTAGTACAGTTGTGAGGAGAACTTGGGGTGTGCCAATGGCAGGCTAATAATTGGGCTGGAATGATTCTTTTCTGTCCTTACAGCAACACTGTGCAACTTAAATCAGGGGGACAGTTTTGAAAGGCATGAACTGAAGTGCTAGGAATGAGTGAGGAGCTGCCAAGCCTTCAGAGTAGTGACTTCCCTGTTCACATAACGTGTAGACTCAGCCTTTCAGAAATCCCAGGAAAAATCAGGAAGTATTGAATGTGACATTCTTGATGTCTTAAGACCTTTCTTAAGAATAGAAATGCTATTTTGTCACTTTCGGAATAGTGATTTGTAGTTTTGATAGCAATATTCTTGCATTTATCTCTGTAGATTTAGTTATCCTTAATAGCAATAAGTGTCTTGAAGCAGATGTGTCTTGTACATGAACTGTGAATAGCTTGTCTGTATTTATAATAATATATATTGTGCTTGTCTGTATATGTAATAATGACTTAATGGTTTGGTATGAAATTTATTATGTTTAGGACCTTAAGAGAAATTCTAGCATTTGCTCACTACACTGGAAGTATGGATGCAGATTTAATATGTACTGTAGATTATTAATATGCTACAAATTCTGTTGTTTACTTTCTAAGAGCTGAGATTGATATTTGAAAAAAAGCTCTTACATTCATACATCTTATTGAGGAAAAGAAAATAGTTTGTGTGATATATTCCATTGCAAGCTAACAATAAACCAAGAAGCTAATAATATCTATCCCAAACTGAAAGCTATGAACGAATTCTGATGTTCTTAAACGACTTCAGCAGAAATGAGACTAGTATAGTAATTGAAAAATATCCTGTACATGATTTGAATTTTATTTTAAATTGCTAAGTTATTCTGCCTTTACTATTGATCTGTTACTGTTAATTATTACTGTAGCAGAGCTGTTGGCAATAAAATATTAAAATGTATGAAATTTGCTTGCATCTTCAGGAAAATTGGAAATTTTCTCAATATAATGGTAGAATATCATTTTTTTTCTTAAGGAAAAGATGTTGCATATAGGTTTATCCATTAGTTTAATGAATCATACTGTCCATTTTTTCTTAAGAAGGATAATGACAACTGTTAAGCTACAGGGCTGCTGTTCGTTGTGTAGAGCATGAAGACTTTGTTTAAAATTTATTGTGGCTTGCATCTTTTTTGCATCTTAGTTTTGTAATATTTCAAAATTTTAATATTCTTTTAAAGTGTATGGAGTAAGTCAACAGAAGGGGAAGTGAGAAATAAGACTTACACAGCTGATTGTGCCTTAATGCTTCTGGTTTATATATGTGATTGCATGTCTTCACCTTCACTGCATGTGACCATCTCTCTGTTTCTGCTCATTCTGTCCAAATTTACATCCATGTTTCCAAATTTTGTGAAGAACAAGGACGCTGGAGTCTTGCATTCCAAAACAGGACAGTGTAGACCACCTAAGTGCTAAACCTGGAGCAGCACAGAGGTATCCTTATTTACTCAAATCACAGTTCCAAGTAAATGAGGTATTGGCTATAGTTACACGCTATGAGTATCTTTATATGCTTTGCATAAAACTTTTAAATAGTTAGGGTTTTTTTTTCTCTTTTTATGTAGAAGTACATGGTATGCGTGTATTGTTCATAGATAATATTTAATTCCCTATAAAGTACATTGAAGAGGTAAATTTGAATATGGCATGAACGTCTTTTATATCCCCTGTGCACTCTTCATACATTTTATATGGGCATGGAAGGACACCTGCCTGCAATGTCCATGTAGGACTGGGAGTGCTTGTAGTATGCTGTTGAACTGTACAGAATGCACACAGCATCATCTCAGCAAGAGGAAAGATGCAGAGAAAACTGTGATCTTCACCGTATTTTTAATGCCTGCTGCTCACAGTAACAGCACAGAGAGCAGAGAAATAAGTCTGTTCAGTTCACTGGCATTGTATATTACATTTTCTACACTTGGCTTTTTCAGACTACTACGAGTAGTCACTGTGTTTTCTTTTTCTCCGTTGTACTTAATGCCACAGTCTCAACGAGTGACATAAAGGGGTAAGGGGAAAATAAAACCCCTAATAAACCAAGCAGAAAGTAAAAAGGGTGACATCATTTGGCAGATCATGCTGCATTCTGTGAATCTAACCATACATTCAAATACTTTGGTCACCTTAGGTTTTAATTAAAGCTGTACATGTTTCATATGTGTTTCCTTGTGTATCGACTTTGTGTTTGACCTGGTAAAAGCATAAATAACTGCTGGGAATATATTCCAGAAAATAAATCTGGAAAAATCAGTTTGGGGATAAAGGGGATTTAAATTTTTACTCCAAGAGATAATTTTTTGTAAGAAAATACGTTATTTTGAAAACTGGAAGGCATCAGGTATTCGTACATACCTCTGCTCATAAAAAAAAAGAAAACAAAAACAAAAGCGCACAGTATATGTTTATTCATTACTATTATTTTTATCTTTTTTTTTTTTTTGGTCCACAATAATTCTTTTATACCTTAGTACAGATGTTGATTATATCACTGCAAGTTTCTTACATATTTCTTCACAATCTTTCCTGTGTGATGTGCAAATAAGGGTTGGTATTTCATATGATCTAACAGTGAATAATCATCACTCCCATTCTTTGTCCACTCCTGAAATACTGTATGTACTTTTGTTTTTCCTAAAAACTGTTGATGATTATCAGAGGTTTAAAATTATAAATCCTAATTTTTAAATGTTCTCATTACTCTGGGTAATAATAGAAATTTTGAAACACGAGACTTGCCACTATTTTCATAATCTAAATAAGGAGATGAAATGCACTTCTAATTTATTTCCATTGATTAGAAGAAATAATGGAATTGTTTTAAACTGTTTCTCAAAATCTTTTAACAATTTTTAATAGAATGGAATTTTTGAAGAGCCAAGTTTTTATCAATGTAGTAACAGCATTATTTGAGTCTTAAATGATGCATTATTTGTTTTGGTTCTGAAATACAGATTTAAAAGCAATTTTTAGTTTCCATTTTAATATTATTGGTCCTTTCTGCAACATTTTTTCTTCCTGCTGTCTACTTTGCTTTTGTTATAGTGCTAGAAGAGAGCACTAAAAGACCTCGGAGAAGCATTGTATCAAATCAGACATGGGCTGTGAAATGGGAGCTAGGGACATGTTCAATCAGGATTAATGTCATCTCCCTGTTCTGGTACCTCTTAACCTTCATACCATCAGCCTCAGTCAAAGCTAATCAGGGCCATTTGTTTTAAACCTGAAGTTCACCAACCTGTTCATGAAGATAGTTGTCATTTTTCCATCTGTCAACCATTTCTGTTGTTTCTTTAGCAATACATTAATAAATACAAGATCTTCATAGTTTTGTATTCTTTTTCTTCTGTGTTCATTCCTTTTCTGACTTGTCATTCCACAGGCAGACCAGAAAAGTGGAAAGATATAGCAGCCAAAAACAAACTAGGAAAGGCTCTGCAGCTGAAACAGAAAGGTAGGATTGATGAGTAAACATCTCTTATGATAAAACTGATTCCAGTGTTCATAATATACATCTAATAATACTTTTGAAGTGGAAAATGCATAACGATACCATAAGCTATGTTGCCATAATTTAGTGTTATTTATAGTATCCATATTATTATCACTGCTTGTTGTGTTGTAGAAGACAATGAAATTTTTATGGCAGTCTCCATCATTGCAGATTAAGTGGGAGGTAAAGACTAGCAGTCATACATCTAGTAAGCCAAAGTATGAGACCTGTTACCACTGTCTTGATCTCTGTAAGGTGAAATTTGGAAATGCATAGCGTATGTCATTAGTATGGTACTAACCCTTTTCTATGCTTTACCGTACGTATTTTTCAAAAAACTTGTCTATTTTAAAATAACTTTAATGATGAGAAATACACAAGGAGACTAATAATTCAAGAGGTATCTGATCAAATGATGAAGGAAGAGCTACACTGAAATCACACACCTATATTCCAAGCTAGCAATTTCACATTTTAATATAAAATGTTAAATTCTATATATAAATGCGTGAAAAAAATTTGTAAGCTGTCGTTACATAAAGTTAATATGAACACTGATACTTTACCTTCTGCTTCCATTGAATTTTCTTGTGCATGAATTATTATTGTAACTTTCAGCTTTTACATTATAGTAGCGAACGCTTATGTACTCAAATTCTTAAGAAAAAGTGGAAGAAATAAGGGTAAATGCTTAATCATGAGTGTATCTGGTTAAGCCTGTGTGTTGGCTGAACTAAGAGCAGAGAGGAGGACTGAGATCCTGCCTTTTCCAGAGGATTTATGTTATCTTGATGAGCAGAGGAGCTCATCTGTTTACATTGCGAGGATTGAAGAACTTCCATGAATTACACAGACACATTTTATTTTCAAAGAAAATGCACGTTATTTAGAAAAAAGTTCAGAGCTTTTATTTTATTTTACTGCTTCAAGGACCAGATTATTATTATTATTACCATTTTGGTTTTGAGGGATTCTGCTGTCCCAACAGCAGGTTATTTCAGTTTAGACCAGGCATCTCACCAGTTATGGCTGAAGTCTCTGCTGTCATTAAAACAGCAAAAGTTTTGCCTTTCAGTTCATTACATCCATATTTTTCCCTATTTTTTTTTAAACTTCTGAAAAGTAAAGGGAGCTCCTGGGACCGAGACTACGGTGGTCTCAGTGGTTGGTAGTCATGCAGACTGAATGCTTTTAAGGACCTTGGCAAGAGACTGCGAAGGAAGAAAAGATGGGAGAGGGATATGAAGTGAATGGAGTGGAAAATATGGAAATGTAAGCATTAAATGGAACATGGGAACATAAAGGATAGAGAAGGAAAATGAAATGTAAGAGGCTGTAAAGAAGGACAGTGTAAAGAGAGTGGGAGAAAGTGGCAGAGAGTAAAAGGAAATCCCACAATGTATGAGGTTGGAGGAATCAATGTGTCTATCTGTATGTATGTTTACATTTCAAACCGGATATTTCAGCACATGAGCTGAGTGCATCTTCTTTCTATGGAAGTCAAGATCACAAAATACATACTTCACTAAATCCCATGGCTTTTTATTACTAATCTCATTGTGTGGCTGGTGTGAATTATAATCTTGAAACTGAATTTCAGATATTTTTGATTATAGGAACTGATTTACAGGAACTCTTCTTATGAGATATTATGCTGAATACATTAACAGCACCTGACTCTACCTCTAAGTGCATAGTAACATTTATGAAAATTGTTTTTTGGGGCTTGAGCAATGTATTCTTCTGATTAAAATGACCAGCCTAGGCCGGAAATTTTGAGGGTTTTTTTTTTCCTGGCTATTTCAAATCTTCTTATAATTTTTATGCAGGATATATCATACATTTGAGGATATATTCAGGTATGTGGGAAAGAGCATGTCTGGAGACAACAGTGAAATGTTGCTACAATATCTATATATACGGAATTTATATGGAATTTAATGAATTCATACTTTAGTCATTGCTGTACTGACATAAATTCTTCTCCCATTTTGCACTGATTAGTTACAAGGCAATGTGTAACAATGTAGTCATTACCTAGGGATAACTGATGCTTGTTTTTTTTGTTTATTTTTAAAGCAACCTGAAATAACTCTTTCACAGGTGAATAGAAAAACTAAGAAAAAAAAATCTATTATTTTTTTCCTTAAGTGAAGAAAGTTTCCAAAAGTGTCAGTCACCATAGCTCCTTTTTTACTTTCCACTGTAGAAAAGTAAGCTCTAGCAATCTTAAGAACAGTGAACACAGTGCAACACAAGAGTGCAGAGACATGTGAATGATGCTTCTTCCTTTTAATCCTTCGCAGCACATGGTGTAGATTTCTGTTTTCCATGAAACGATTAACTGCTATTAGATGTGACATGCAAAGTTCTAAACAAATCGAAGTGCTACAGTTTAGCATTACATCATATTGTTAGTGATGCACCAGTGCCAGAAGATTTTGATTATATGCAAGTAATATTCTTGTCAAATGGCAAGTATAACTCTGTAGTATTTTCTCTACTATCCATTTCTATCTTAGTCTAGCCTTTATTTTGAAATTTGCTGACGTTATCTACTAGTAGCTCAGGTGTTCACAGAGAATAAGACATCAGCATGCTATCAGCTTCCCTCTAAAACCCCTCAACACGCTCCGTAAGATTATGTTAAGTACAGTGATATTTTAGGAAATCAGCATAAGAAGGGAAAAAAAATAAACCCTTTCCCAAAAATTTACAGATGTTTTAACAGTTTCCTTAATGGTTCAGTGAAATAAATCTGAAGATGAGACTCAGTAAACGTTTCTGAAGCAGTAAAACTCATTATGTGAAAATTAAAGATAATTTTATGCTTGTATGAATGACATTACAGAAAAGTGGTGACAACAATTCATCACACTTCTGAAGTGTATTCTTTCACCTCTGATTTCTTACCCCTCAAATACTAAATTTAAGGCTGCATAAACATAATGATACAGTCGCTAACTGTACTTGCTATGAATTATGTAGGACCCTGTACCAAAGGTGTGTTGATTGGTAGTGCACTCCTAGTTTTAGTTCTTCATAGTTCCATATGTGGCAGCATGTGGTTTTGTTGTGATTTATTTATTTTTTATTTATGCTATTGAAATATCAGCCTGAAGAGAAGGAAGCTTTATTTTTCTTGTGGGAAGGCAGATGTGGAACCTGTAGAATGCCTCTGTGGTATGTGGCCAATGGAGTTATAGGCTTGCTGTTTGTCATGTTACCTTCCTCTGAGAGAAGCAGTGGTACCAAGCAACAAGATATCGGCATACATGTTTGCTGCAATGTCATTTATCACAAGGTGTCATTTCTCTCTCAAATTTTCTCTGCTTAATTCCTGTCTTCTCTATACTTCTTAACTTCTCTCTCTTTTCCTCAGTCACACACCAGCTTCTGTCTCCCATAGTCGTTCCTCTTTGTCTCACTCTCCTGATCAGATATTGTAGACTTCTTCATTTCTGCAACTGATCTTTCTTCTAGACCAGCTTGATTTACATTTACATTTGAGACTGAACAGGCATTTTCAGATCTCAGCTCATCACCATCATCTTGAGCATCTTGTAGAATCAGGGAGTCAGTCCCTGTAAGAATGTTTCTGTTCTTGCCAGAACAAATCAGGAGTTAAGAAAGTGTCAGGGTTTAAGAGAAAGATATAGGAAAGGGAACAGAATCCTATTTTTGTAGCAGTCTGGCAGGACTTCCGTATAAGCTGTCATTGATGGGACCTGAAACCAAACCTTTATTCTTGGTAGGCATCTGTATGAATGTTATTTCAAATGCACTATTTATTTATTTATTTAGGATAATTTGTGAGCGTACGATAGCTTTACAAAATAGACAGTCCCTTGGTTATTTTGATTGTAACTTCTGGGAAAGATGTGCTGTGTGTGTGCAGGGACAGTTCATAAATCTGGAGAAATTAGGAAACAAAAACTCACAATGAAAAGATACCATGGCTTTATGGAAGTTTCTGAATTTCTGTAAATTATACAATATTATCATTTACAAACAGCTGCATTGCTGGAAAACCCAGGACTATTAAAAAGGCACAGCTACAAATTTACTTTGTCACTCCCCAAACCTGAGATGTTCTAGTTTATCTAATATTTGCGAAGTACATAATTATTAAACTACTAATAATTATGCTGCTAATTATACTAACATGACTAATCATTTTGCTGCGTATTTTAATGATGTTTTCATCAGAGTTCCTTCAGAACTGTATTTTTGTGTTGGTTTCTGCTGCAGAAAGTTACTTAAATAGGTTCATTGCTTCAGACTCCTAAGGGAATGATGTATGTGTGCAATTACCAATTGTGCTTCTTTAGGACACTAATTGGAATCCAGTTAATATTTTTGATAAAGACAGAAGGTATGCTTTGAAAACAAAAATGCATTATGTTAAAACTAGGTATTCATAGCCTACTCTGTGCTAGCACTTTTTATTTCATACATGTTATTAGCTTGTGTTTGCTGTTTGAGATGCAGATAGGGTTTTGGCCGATGGTCTACTGTATTCAGTGCTCAGCAATTCCACAGGTAGGGTGATGTGTATCTGCAGCGGTGAGTGTTCTATAGTTTCTTCGTTTGGAAATGGATTTGTAATCTGAATTAATAACTTGGGTCTGAAATGCCCATCCTAGCCCTGCAGCCAAGGTTTGTGATATTCTTTGGTGGAGGGGGGCATGGGAAGGTGTGCCTGGAGCTAACAACTGAACAGTTTCTTTTTGGCCCTAATGTTTTAGGGGTCTGCTACCATGTCTTTCTAGAAGGGGACTTCCAGCCCCACGAACGACTGAACAGCCAGTCATTAGGGGAAAGCATCACGCTCGCTCCAGGTCGAGTGAGCACTCTAGTGTCAGACCCTTATGCTCTGTACATCACCTTGCGCCCGGAGGCTCAGCGCCACCTTCTCCACTTCTGACAAGGTTGCTATTACATGTCCAGTACAGCTTTCATGTTCTGCCTCCCAGGTGTCAGTGTGGTATTGTACTTTCCTGAGCATACGTGGCGCGTTCACTCATCCTGGCACTGTAGATTATCCTCTCTTCATGGTATTTACACTTCTCCCATATCCTTTATGCTGCCTACCTTCACCATCTAGATGGTACTTCTTCTGTTGATCTTAAATAATTATGCAATGTTAGAGTAAAAAAATGGCTGTGTTTTGTTGTTCCATTGTTGTGTTTTGTTCTGTATCCATCTGAAAATCACTGAAGTATTTTCCTTGAACACTGTGCAGGAAATCACATCCTTTTTGACTGCTGAATCTCACAGGCTTAAAGAAAATCAGTTGATCTACGTAGTATGAAAGCTAAAAATATTTTGAACTTGTACAAGTGTGTTACTTAAAACTGCAATTCATCCGCTTGCACCCTTAGCACAGAAGATAAACAGTGCTTATCTGCAGTAGTTAGTGTGATATTGCTGTAGCTGTTAAGGACACTTCATTAACAAACTGTCCCTCTCAGCAATCTCCTTCTCGCCTTTGCTTTACTTCCTTGAGCTTTTTCTCTAGTTATTACCAGTGGCCCTAGCTATTATTAATGCAAACTTACCAGCATTTCAAAAGTGCCCACTGTGTTAAAGGTGCTATATGTGTGTGTAAGAAGTCCAGTAGCCAAAGCACTCTGAAATAGCGGTAGCTAGAATTCAGCCAAAGTCAAGGGGATTCAAATATTTGCTTAGGTAAGAATACTGAAAATCTTTTACATTGTTCTGTTTACTTTCCAGTTTGTACTGTGAACGAGTGTACACACACACACACACGTTTAAAGGTATTTTGCTTTAAGTTCAGGGAAAAGTGACGCATTATGCCCTGGCATTAGATGCTTGCTGTCTAGTTCTGTGGCCTTGAGCAATAGTGCATCATCACAAAGGGAACACAAAAGTCAATGAAATATAAAAGTGACATATTGTGCTGTCTTTGTACCAGTACAGGAGAACAGTAATACTCTAAACAGTGAATTGTAATCATAAATTATTTTTAGAAAACTGCTTTTAGCTCAGTGTTTTTTGACTAGTACTTCCTGAAATCACCATAAACCAAAAAGATAGAAAATTTTTCTCCTTAGATGGAAGGCAGTTAGAGAAGTTAAAGGTGAAGCTGTAGAAGTTTTCTAGTTGTCCAGTCCTGAGTACATGCATATGGCATACATCAAATGCAAATTCTTTCAAACTCATCTTCTCTATTTGCAATTTAATTTGTATTTAAAATTAAGAATATATGAATTCTCTTCCTTTGGGTTATTTTATTTTATCTTCATTTCATCTGCAGAATACATCAACAAGGAAGTCCCACCCAGTCTCCTCCTGCAGACACATCCTTCAGCAGTCGCAGGGGAAGACAGCTACCGCAAGTTCCCGTAAGAAGTGGCAGTATAGAGCAAGGTATCAAATAATGAGCTTATGATAGCTCTAACTCTTTGACTTATTACTTTTCTTCACTTTACTTAAATTCTGCTTTCACAGCTACATGTTAAAAGCTATCACTCTGCCAAATAGAAGAGAATGAAAGCATATTTGTAGTCTGGAAAGTCTAGTAGATATTGAGTGGTGGATTATTAGACACGGTTTAATTGCCTTAATTTTCTAGTAGCCTTTTGTATTTGTCTACTTTAAAATTTCTGTTAGAGTCATGGTAGTTTCCATGGACACATCTAGTTTGCATTCAGCCAAAGAAATCAGAAGCAAATATTGTGACATTTTGACAGTGTTATTCATTTCTTATTTTGTGGTTTATATTTATCATCTGTGTAAACCATACACAACTAATCATAAACAAAAATCACCATATGACAAATATATTCTGGAGTGGGATGGGTTCAATGATTAAAGAATTAAAACAATCAGTGCAAGAAATATGAAGGCACAGTTCATCAGCTCTTACGTTATTAAGTTTAAATTGATCAGGCAAAGAGTACTGCTCTTTTTTGAAAATGATGATGAGGACTTAGTGGCTGTGGAAGATGGTTTTTACAAACTAACATCAAATAGGTATAAATACTGCTGCTACCTTTTCTAGCAATGTATTACACACAGAGCTTGAGCTATTACAGTAAAATCAAATGGGCATAAAATTAGTATCATTTCCTAGTGGGTGATATGTTTGCATTCAGGTTTTCTTCTGTGTTTAAAAAAACCAGTTTTTCTCAGTAACAACAAACAACAACTCAAGGTTTTCTTATGTGTGAAAATGAAAGAAATGCTTCTGATGATTACGTGTTGTGCCTTATTGAACCTTATTGTGCCTTACTGAGGATGGCAGATCTTTTTCTTGAATAGGTAGTAGTGCTATGACCTTTTTATCATGTTAGATTACTGTGGTTTTTTTTTGGTATGATGTGCAGTCACTCACATTAACATATAAAATCAGCTTGCATTAATTTCATTAGTCTGAACTGTGATGGCACAGTACACCTTCAATTAACATACATTAAAATGTGTTCTTGTTTTATACATGTGTTTATTCTGAATGATTAAAATACTAATACAAATAGGTTTTCTTCGTTTAAAAGTTTGCATTCAAGACTTCTCATGGTGTTTTATAGTGAACTTAGGATTGTCTTGATTATAAACTAGTTTCAATCTGCATTTACGATTTCTATTTCTACTTATTAGTAAGTGAGAGCTTTTTAGGGAAATGTAATGAGAGGTGCATTTCAAATTTCTTTCGTTCTTCATCTGCAGTTTCAGAACTTGGTACAATATATAATGACAATTCAGCTTTTATTTATATTGTTTTTCCTGTGGATATTCATCTATTATCTTCCAGCTGTTCGTGGTAACTAGTGTGTTGGGAATAAAATGCTAGTTAATATTTTGTTAAAAACTGTGGAAATGAATGTAGAACATTGTGAAAATAAGTAGAGATGGGTTCTATGAGGTTGTACGCAGAAGAGCAAAGGAAGAGCGAACTTAAAACAGAAGGCAAAAGCTACCATTGGTTTTGAAAGCTGTCAATGCCATGAATATCTGTAACACAATGCTGTTTCACTGAACTCTTATACTTGTGGTTCATATGCTTGCGTCATATGTAGAAAATAAACAAATAGGTTATTTACTTTGTTGTTATATGTCATAACGCCTATGTCAGTATGGCTGTATTGCTACATGGAGATGAAGGCTGAAGGGATTTACTTCTTTACACAGTATTTTGATTTTGTCTGATTAGCTTGTCCATTTGAAAGGAAGACTTTATTATACTACCCATGTTTAACACATTGTTCAGACTGAGAATGTATTTATAGGGAAATACTTAATTTCATAGATTTTATAAAATATTTTGAAATGTTTTTGACAGTATCATCTGATATAAGTATATTAGTATGTATAAACTTTAACCTTTTCTAGGCAAGTAGCTTCAGTGAGGCTATAAAACCATATTTGCTCTGATTTTCAGTATCAAATGTGACTAGAAGTGATTTGACTCTAATTACAATTGAATCTAAATATATTTGTCCATGAATGATTTTCATTAACTGTACTTTGAACTGAAATGTGACTTACTGATTTAAATTCAGTCATCATGCTTAAAAAAAAGAAAGGTCAAAATCCAGTGTGATCTATAAATGTTACAAGAAGTAATGTTTCAAAGTTCTTTGCATTTTCTTTATTTAAAAATAAAGCTTCTTATTGGTGATCAGTGTCGCTATCCTGCATTTCAAGGAAATACAATATGATGTACTGTAAAGTATCATTTTTGTGGTAAAGCACTCTCTTACACTACACAAATTTTGTTATGTCAGAAGTGTTGAATATAGATCTTATCAATCAATGTCTCTTTTGCAAATCATAGTATTTGTTATAGAAAGACTGAATGGCTTTATATCAAGACTGTTTTTTTTTTTTTTGTGTTGACTGTTTACATATTCAGGAGGTGTAGACCTCTGTTTATTACTCTTTGAAACTCTCGTGGAAAATATGAGAGTTAACTCTCGAGTGGCTGTGATTTTCTTCTCAAGAAAGTGTGAAATTTTATCTCTCAGTCTTCTGTCGTAGATGATAACATGCATGCTAGGAGAGCTTCTGCTAGGACTGACTAAATCTTAGACGTTCCGTTTTTTCCTTATCAAGTTTAGAACTAAAAAATAATGGCTACTTCTTTGTTTCTATCAAGCGATGTTGCCTCAGTTACTGTTTCGGTTTTAGAATTATAAATAGTCAACTTGTGACTTGCTTCAGTAGGTTCTTGCCAGTAGATCTACTTCTTAAGAAGTCTTATAGGAAGACCAAAGTAATGTTCCCCATTCTGTTAAAGATATGGTATACATACTACCTATCAGAAAGAGAGAAAAAAAGTAGAAGAAAAAGTTCAGTCTAAGGATAATCTAATAACCTCAAAATAGCATAGCTACATGCACAAAATCAAATCAAATCAACAATTAAACCAAGCTCCTTGGTGATTGTTCCAAAGGAGATAGCTACTTTGTGTAGTTTGGAGAAAGACTAGAAAACATGCTAAGTATTTTAACATAGGAGAGTTCTACCTGGTATTTTTAGCCACACCAGTACGTATAGATTTTTGAAAGCAGTTACAGTTAAGGTTGTAGGCTCCTGTGTTGGCTGGGCAATGTGATTTCTATTTTAATCACTGTGATATTCAAGGAGGGCATGGCAATATGCGTTTGTTTACAACCCTATCAGCAGTAATTCCTCCACTGGGTTGATAATGCAACTAAAGGTCTTGAGATGCTTGAATATGAAAGTTAGTCTGATGTAGTCATGTCTGTGTTTTCTGAAAGTCACAATTTAGTAGTCTTTACCTTAACTTGTGCTGCAAGCAAAGTGTTATCCATTTCTTTGATTTAAATGACAATTTTATATAATGGTCCAATAATACGAAGATATTTTAACTCTGTGATTAAAACAATAAAATTCTAAGCCATGATATGGACAATTCTGCGCTCTCCATTTATTGTCTTTTGCTAAGCTGCAAGAGATTTGCATGAATGTCTATTTGCATCGTGTTTGAGTAGAACTGTGCAAATTAAGTTAAGGGGTGGGAATTCTGCATTGACTTTTTTGGCTGTTTGTGCAACAAATTTGTTGTGTAGTTGCATGGCTTTTAAATGCTACTTTTGTATAAAGTATATTTCTGTGATCTTTACTTAGTCCATTTTATCTCACAGCAACTATCAAATGTCATGGTGGTTTTCACTTGAATAGGGTGGGTCTCTACACTTTTGCATAATGGGTTCATCTCTAATAAAGCCTGAAGCTCTGTATGACTTTTTTACACTCCTTTTTAGCAATGGTAGATAATATTAGGAAATCTAACAAATGAAGAGGAAGAAACGTGTCATGTACTCTTGAAATCTGAGAACCAGTAAGATAAATGTGTGATGATGGTTTGTAGTATAAAAATGAGCTAATTCAAGGAAAGCAAGTCATTCTCCATGTGTCTCCTTCTGTTTGACTCTTCACAGCTTGGTTTTGTTTTCCTAGCTTCAACAGTGTGGTTTCACATTTCAAAAGTCATGTAAAGGGAATAAGGATCGCAATAATCAGCAGCCTATTTACATATAAAGAGTACCCATAAACATAACTGAACTAGAGTGTTTGTATATTTCCAATGGCACATATTTACAGAAGTAAGCCTTACGCAGTGATCATTAGAAAAATGAAACTGTGACCAGCATTAGGTGTTGCTGTATCTTGGCTCACATGAGAAAAAGCTACATAACCCTTGTATACGCAGGTTGAAGTGCATGTGTGTGTGTGTGTGTGTAGCTGTTTCCTGAAGAAAAGTCACACTGAAATCTCTGTTGGTAATGAATGGGAATTGCTTTTATGAAGTTCATGTCTATAATATATATATATGTAAAAAATCTTCAGTGGTAGTCACAACATCCGGGAATGAAATGTTTCAATGTCCAGTGTTTTATTTAGCCAACAGGAATCATAATTTCATATTGAAAAACAGTATGTTGAGAAATAACATTGGATTGGAGTTGCAAGTATCTTTGTATATTTAATTAAGATCCTAAACAAACAAACAAAAAAAAAACCAACAACATCAGCAAAAAGGAACCTGGAGAAAACAGTTTCATGTGTATGTATTTGATCAATGAAATGTCATTGCAGTGAGAGTCTAGCTTGAGTTGATGGTAAAAGATCAAATGCTTGCAGTTAAGACCCTGTCTTAGATCCATTACTGACTGGAAGAAGAAGTAATTTCAATTTTAGGTTTTAGTCTTCTAGCATTGTTTGTCTTGTCTTCATATTTCTGGTTTTATTTTGAAATTCTTAGGTGGCACTGCATATTTTGAGGCAGCTTGTGGAATCTTTACTCACATGGGAGAGTATTTTCTCTCAGCATTGCTAACTCTTGCAAATTAATTCAAGCCTCGTTTTCCTTAAAGACCAATTTTCCATAGTCCAGTGGTTATTGAGTATTACAGATTTCAGTTAACAGAGAACAAATTTGTAACACTCAGTATTTCAGAAAAGGCATCAGAATCTAAAACAGGGCTATGCGGTTCAGATGTCCGAAAGATACTTAAAGCAATTTCAGGATTTTATGTTGTTCGCAAATTTGGATTTGAGAATATTGCTTCAGCAGAATATTTAAAGAGTCCACAATCTGGGTCTCAGTAACTTCATTGTTCCTGTTAATTTTGAAGAAAATGTCACAAGCTTTATTATTTGCCATGGTTTATCACTTTAATTTTCTACATATGCCAGAGTACTGCCTACTGTACATGCCATTGTCACCTGTAACACATTTCTTTATCTAACCTTAAATTTGCTGATTTCTTTTTCTGTTTCCATCATTCCGTGCATTTAATTCATTGAAGAACAAGAGAATTATTACTCTTCCACAAAAGGTAAATATGTGATTATTTTTTTTTTACAATTGTTTGGCAACTGTTAATACTGGCTTTTCTATTAATATATTCCATGTCAGTATACAGTATTTACTTAGTAGCATTTAATAGATGAAAAGGATGTTTCTCAAATACTTATGTGCTATCTTTTATCCCTCTTTAGAATCTGAAAGTGGTTTATCTTGTGCTTCTAGTTTTCCTATAGAAATAATAGTCTTATCAGGAGTAGTAACGGTATTTAAAATGGTGAAGAAGCTGCTTGATTGATTTAAAGTTCATTCACAGATTAAGTTTTAGCTAATAACTTCCTGAGCTCTGCACAACTGCTGGTTCCAATACGATTGTAACAGTGCAGCCACAGCTCTTGGCGACTGTGAAGTATGTTTCCTAGATCTGGGCTTAGGAACAATTGAAGGTGCTAAAAGCCAGAAACTATCCCTTGTATGCAGAGAGGGTTTGAAGACAGGTTAGTTTAACCTGAGCTGTGTTTTGTTTGCATGGCAAGCCCCTGACACTCAGAAGGCTGAGTGTATTGCAGGGCAGGTTTCTGCGGGCAGGCAGGCAGTCCTCACAGGTGTGGTTTTGACCTCCTGTGAATTCCCCCTGGCATGTGCTGATATCAGCGAATTGGTGAGCAGAAACAAAAGGTTTTCAAGGCTTTGCCACAAAATGACAAATGCATCCTGCCACATCCATGCCGAGACATATTGCTCGGAAGTCCTATTTTTTTCTCAAAGGGGGAGTTACCTCAAAGTCAGAATGAATGTTAAACAAAATGCTATACTGTGTGAACATCAATACAACAATTTAACTTTTTCTGAATTTGAGTCCTTCAGATATTGGGCAATTCTGGTTTGAATACAGGCTTTGAATACAGGCTTCATTTACTTTATGAAAGGATGGATCCCACTGATGCAATCGTACTTGCTTAAGTGAAATACAGAAGCTGCCCCACTAACTATGTGCGCCACATCCGTATCAATATCAATACATAATCCATATCAATATCAATCAAGGAGAATGCTTTCACAATAATGTAAAACAAACAAACAAAAGACAAAGTGAAAAGAAATACTGTTTAAGTTAGGTATTAGCAATTGGAGATTATTTTGCGGTGTTAGATATGTACTATGAAATGTCTTAAGAAAGTACTAAAAATGGTTGATTTCATAAATTATATCTGTCACTTTTGCTTTCTTCACTATTTATATTTCTCTCAAACAGAACAATAGAATTAATTGTGACAGTTTATTGTTTGTGACTCTTCACGTTCACAAGCCTTGCTCTGTGATTTGGACTGCAGTGGATGTTTTGTTGTTTGAAACAACTGGCTTAATGCAGAGAAACTAGACCATGCCTTAACAGGTTTGTGAAAGAACTTGTTTCCACAAGATTTGGATAGATTTTGGCCCAAGTTTTGGGAATGTGTAGAAGGTGGTGGGGTACTCTAGCCACGGGATTCCTATGGCTCATGGGAGCTGAATGCAGATCACAAAAAGTAGCTGGGCAAAAGAGGTGCTGGGGAAGAGGAATGGCAGCAGTTCTGGGGTCTGTGCACAACCTGATGTTCAGCTGATTTCCTTTAGTAGCCCACTATCACCTCTGACTTTCCAGAGTGCATTATAAGAAATAAAAGTAAAGGAGAATAGATGAATGCAAGGTGTGAATCCGAGAGTTATAAGATTTTATATAGCAAGAGACACAGCTATGAACAAAATAGCATACTGCAGATATGAGTCCTTGCACACAATTTGAGGAAGCCACAGCACTTTCTACTCAGGTAGAGCGACAAAAGCTGTTCGCTCACTGTCTATATGTAGCTGATATGTGCTTCTAAAAGTCATATATGAAGAGAAGTGGTAACAAATTCTGTATCTTAACAAACGATACAAAAATTGACTTTTCAGTGTTACCAACCTTATATTTCAGAACGTTCATCTGCTCATGATTTGAAAACTCAGTGTTTTTTAAAGTTTCCCAGTTTAGCTTGTGGATTTTTTAAGTCCTGAAACTTTTCACAGGGATTCTTCTTAATGCGCATATCGCAAAATTCAGCCTGAATGTTGAGAAAACATTACTTAGAGAATTATTTTTGAAATGTTTCATCCTCATCCACTGCTGGTGTCAGCTCTCTTCTCTGTGCTGCCCAGCCAGCTCTTCCATGAGTGCTCCCTTCCTTTCTCCCTTCCTTTACCTGCTGCACTGGGGAATTCTCCCATCCAAATCTCACCGCTGCTTTATTCCCCTGACTTTATTCTGGATATTGCCTCTGCATAGTTTCATCTCCAGCTTCCACCTTTCACTTTCTCAAATGAGATACTGTTTTGTCTTGTTTTCTTGCAGTTCCCATTCACAAACCATCTAAGCAGCACAGAGAGATGAAACTCCTGGCTTTTCAGTGTAGATTGGCGTGTATACCTCTATATGAAGACTGACAGTGAGGAATAGGTTGGTCTGTGTTGGTTTCTGCAGTTAGTGCAGTTCTCCATTCCCCTGCCAGAACATGCTGTTTCCTTGACTGGGCACAAATGGGGAGAAAGCTGCATGAGAGCAGAGCAGTGATTTCTGTTGCTAATTAGCAGATCTGTACACTAGCAATTTTGGCAATAGATTCCTCTGGCTGCTGTCAACAATCCAATATTTGTTATGGTGCCTGTAGATGCCCTGAGCCTCAGTTTCTTGATAGAACAAATTAAATCAATTTTATTTTTAATGCATAAGCATTTATGGGCATGATGGGAGTTAACAGAGCTGATAGAAAGCTACTTCAAGATCATTTTTATTAGATAAGTTTCATTTCAACTTAATTTTCAGTAGCTTCCTTTCTATGAGCAAATCTGTCATTTTAGACTTCTAGATTTTTTCACTTAAAGTTTGCATCATGAAGAAAGCGTGATATCTGCTGGTGAAGGTTACAGCCTTCTTAACTGCTGGTGCCAGTTTGTTCTTATTATTTACCTTACTCCATCAATTAGTAGTGCAGGTAAGACTTGAAGGTTGTACTGTATACCTACATCTTCTCTGTGACTTCATCATCTTGAGCAGAGGTATGTGTAGTGCCTCAAACAAATTCTGTGTTTGTTGAGTATGTCATCATTACCTGACATGATATAAGCAGTGCAAAAACATCCATTGGTTTTCTCTAGCCCTGAAGAGACCAATATGGTTATCAGCTTTAATCACAGACATGGTAATTTCACTCGTTGATCTGGTATTAGTGTTCTGGCCCATGTTTTAATTTGAGCAGGAGTGCCCTTTTAGGAAAGAATTTTCAATTAATCACTCCAAGTATTAGAAGTTTTTTCTTGTGCTTAACCACCTGGTTCTTTTAAACATATGCTGTATCACTTATCTCATCTTACCTATTTCATCCTAGCTACTGCATTTTATTGAACCTATGTCCACTCAGTTGAAGGGCCTTCTACTCTTAGAAATCTTCTCCTGGGTAAATGATTACAGGCCACAGTCAAGTAACAAATCTACTTTCTTTTTAGTCATTTCTAAAATCTTCTCTGGAAAATTGCATTATGGACTTCATGGCTTCTCCCTGAATCTTTTCCAAGAAGAGTACACTTGGAATGACAGTCTGCTGGAATTACAGTCTTCCTAAAATATCTGAATCCACTGGCATTAAATTGAGTATCTTCCACTTTCAGTTCTATCTATCTTTATGTCCTAAAGCTTCTTATCACATTATGGCATTTAAGAATTTCTTGTTTTTGTGTGTACAGAGGCTTATCTTTGTATACATTGCCAGTGTTTCCCTTCTCTCTTGCTTTATTACTTGCTAGATAACAGCACGTCTCCACTTCCAAGATAGTGACATTTTTCTGGAGCTGCATGTTTAATGTGGGCAGCAGTTCAATGTTGGGTAGAAAGTGATTTTCCTAGGAATTTGATGATGATCACGAATCCAAGTCAGTCACATTGCTGTACAAGAGGTAGTTTCAGTGCTAAAATAATTGTAATCCCTTTTCTCAAATGTATGACTGGTTTCTTTTTAAATGTTATCAATTGTCAAGCTTAAAAGCTTTCCAAAGTCTGCAGAATTGAGGCTGTCTCTCATATTTTTTGTAATGTGGAAGAGATGGATACGTAAACGTACAAGCTCACTGGTTTTAGAGATGAGGACTGTTAACTAGGTAATGCTATCAGATGCCATTTTGTAAACCGTACCATAGTGATGACATATTATAAGGAGTACGACTGTATATAAATTCTTAGTATCTGGATAATATCTTTATCCAATAAAATACTAAGAAATGGCTCTCTTCTTTCAAAAACAAACAAAACAACAAAACCACACCTATTGCCCTGTTGTAATTTTCCTTTCTGGGTAGGTTGGAGGCAAAAAATTAAAGAGCTCTAGCTATTTTCATTAGTTCATTCCCCACCTCCTTTAAGTAACATGTTTTGGATTTGCATATTTAAGACAATCAAAATAGAGCATGTATTTTATATGCTTTTAGTCAAAAAAAAAAAGAAAATCTCTTTCCCTATGATGGAAACAAATACCAAGAACTGTCTTTAATGTTGAGCAAAACTACTTTTATCAAAAGAAATACATGCAAATTCTTGAGATTATAGGTAAAAAACAACTCTTCCATTATGTTCTTATGTTAAATTGTTCTTTTTCTCATACCGTTATTACCTCTACAAAGATTAGAAATCCGGGTGTTTAGTTGTACTTCCAGCATGTGACAGAATCCTGCAAGATATGTCATGAATTACAGTGCAGGGTGCTCAAAAGGATGTTCAAAAGGATCTCTTAAATGACATCTGAGGAAAAGACCCAGGAAGAGCTGGCACAGACCTCTCGGTTAGGAGATGGTCTTAATCTTAGGAGACCATGTTTTCTGCTTTGAATCCCATTCACAGTGGAAGGTAGATGAGACTTAGCAGTGAGTTCAGTAATAAACTAAATAATAAATAGGGAACTTCTGCTTGTTTGGTGGAAAACCATTCAGAATTACACTGGGCAGTTAATTCTAGGTAGGTCAGTATGGTGGGTTGACCTCAGCCAGCAATTATGCACCCACAATCTCCTCACTCCCTGCTCCCTCCACAGCTAGGTATGTGAGAGAATTGTAAGAGCAGAAGTGCGTAAAAATGTGTGGGCTGTTGTGGGCAGAATTAAGGGCAGTTTAGTAAGTGAAAGGAAAAAAAAAAAACACTAAGTGATGCAAAAGCAATTACTCACCATCTTCCACCAGCGGACTGATGCCCAGACAGTCTCCAAGTAATGGCTATCTTGGAAAGACAGTTTTATCACTGAATGAGAAACAGAGGCCTCTGATATTGTCCAAGCACTGCTCAGCAATAGCTGAAATGTTTGGGTGCTATACATCGGAAACAAAGCACTTTATGGGATGCTGTGAAGAAAATTAACTCAGTCCCAGACAGACTCAGTACTCTTGAGATTACAGGAATCAGAATGGTTTCTAAGCACGTTAATGGAGTTGAAGAATAATACTTTGTATGTCTGTCTTTTCTCTTCTGCACGGCTGTATTGCTTATATACATTATTTTTCTACAATCTCCACATAGTTTACGTAAGAAAACTCCTTATAATGAAAGCTTTTTCTCTAAATGTGCACCTCTTATTTAAGCAGTTCACTCCATGAGCTCTCTACTTTCAATATTTCTTATGCTGTTTGATCTCAGACATGACAAGCGTCTCTGAAAGCGATAAGAGTGATAGCTCTTCAAAGCATGACTCCTGGCACAACTGATGTTGGTGGTAGTTGTACCACTAATTTAAGATGCTTGTGGTAAATCTTTGTATTTTGAATTCTAGGGCCACTGTAAAATGTAGAGGTTTGGGGATTTCTGTGCTTCAGTATGTAGATTATTGTGTGCTTCTCCTTCTCAAGAGCTCTGGGAAAACCACTCTGTAAAGAGTAAAGTAGGTCTGTATTTTTTCTCAGAGATAGGTTAAGTTCTTGAAGAATTGTTTATGTCAAGTTTTCATTACCTGTGATAACCAGCTGTGTTCCAAGAAAGTACTGTGATTGTGTGGTGGTGTTACTTATGGTTGTTACAGCTCCTGCTCATGTGCTTTTGCTCCTGTGTTAGTTTTTTGGTTTTTTTTTTCCTTTTTCTGGTTGAAATGAGAAGAGTAGACCACTCTATTTTTCAGGCAGCCAAAATTTTCCATGATAGAATTGAACCAGATATGCACTTAGATGTGCATGATGAGCAAAGCTGAAAAGGATGCAATTGTGTTTTCTGGATCGCAATTGCTTTCTCAGAAGTACATTGATAACCAGTTGTTTTTAGCTAATGGCACATTTTGCTCCATGCACAAAAACAAATTTCTTTCAGAGTCTTCACATTAACTTAACAGTCCTCTCTAGCTGTTCTCATGTTACTTCGTACAATGGTATCAGTTAATGCAAAACTTAAATTTGTGATTAAGGTTAAGGATTTAAATACAAGCAAAATCCAGAATTAATGAGCTAAGGTTGACTATTTACCCAGCTTTGACTACAGTACTTTTTGTGCATATTCACTGGAATAGCGTGGCATTGCATTATAGAATATTCTTTCTCAGGTATCATAAGTTAACAAGGTGAAGCACCTACTAGTCACATGGTGAAACGGTTATTTTTAGGGGAACTGTAACCTGTGCACAATACACATATAGGGCTAGATTTTTAAAGGGGTCTCAATATTCCCTCTGATTTTTATATCCTCAGTCTATTTCATGCATATATGATAGGATTGAGATATCTGAGTTTTTGACTTCAGTCACTAATTGACATATCTTAATCCTTTCATATCTGTCCATAAAATAAGAGGCCATCTTTAAAAATTTCGCCTAAAGTGCTCAATTTTGCCTTCAGATACCTCCATGCAACTTCCATTGAAGTAATTGGAGCTGTGCCTGCATATCTGATGGTGGAACTGGACTCATTGCAATTAAGGTACACGTTTACCGACATAGTCCTCTGGAATAATCACTGGGCCAAGTGTGACATTCTGCACGTGCAGAATTTCCTGGATTGGTCCCTCTGCAGTGTGGGAGGTCAAAGATTACAATGATAATTTTATCTTTTGCCTTAAACTTCTAGCTGTAGCAGAACTTTACCGCAATTTACTGTATTTAATTTTCCTATTTTTAAATAAGAAATGTGGAAAAAGGACATGAAATCAACATTTTTGACAGTGATATCTTTGTATTTTTTTCATACCGAACCAGTGCACAGACAATTCATGACTTCCTCAAACTCATTCTGGATGGTACATGCAAGCACAATTGTTGCTTGTGCTTTAACGCAGCTTAAAATATTCAACTCTGAGGGTACTGCTTTCTTTTTCAATGTTCATGCTTGCAAAGCACAAACAAAAAAGTAGATTTGTAAAGCGTCCCACAGTTAAGTAGCAGCATAAAACCCACTTATGGTAACTTTGGTATCTTTTAATTCATAATATAAATCTGTAAACATCATGATAGTATGCCTGTTTTCCCTTAAGTTCTCTGTGGTTTGTGATTGAAAATTGTTTCCCTGAAGCTTTTAAATTGATGTCTGTCTCCTGTCACTAAACTGGGAGGGGCTGTTTACGGAAATCCTGACACTTAAAAACTAATCTTTGAAGAAAATCATGCAAGTCCATGGTTGACCCAGAAGCAGAAAAAAGATTTTGCAGGGGTTTTCCCAAGTAAAGCACATGTCTTCAACTTATGGGTATACAAAAAATTGCAACTAAAAGAAGTCATTCTTCTCAGATGTTATAACCTGTGAAAAGTGATGAACATAGTGAGTGAGTGAGTAATTTAGAATAACCACTGATGAATATTTGGGTCTAGTTCTAGAACTGTCACTAAGTGTCAGTTTTCAAGGTTCTGGTTTTATTGGTATTCCTTTGCATTTGTAGTCCTTCCAACTTTAAGAATGGCAGAATATGCTGTTCCCTCTGATAATTATGCACTACCACAAGGTTAACTTTCTTTAAGGAAGATTTAGCCCAGGTGTTTTCACACCAATTTTTTCCTTTAGTACAAGGGCATCTTCCTGTGGCAAACACAGCCAATATTGTCATTACTTGTTCAAATTGAATCAGGTACTCTTTATAGTACCACAACCTCTTGAAGACTTAATATTAGATTTCCTTTTTTATAGATACATCATAGGGAAATAAAAAATACAAGAACATACAATTTCTTTAAAGTAGATGTGAACATTAAAGAGTACAATTTTTAAAGGACTTCTTTTAAAAAAAAACAAGAATTTATTGTATCTTTTACTGTTGCAGGTTGAATGGAGAGATTATTTCTCTTAAAAATAATGTTTAGCTATGATAAGCATTTAAATATTAAGATAGTAATAGGCGTTAATCACTTTACAAGTAAATTTTAATACCCGTTTAATGTATTAGTTATTAGAATGCTACTGTAGTATTTTCTACAGTTAAGCATCTATTCAGGTAGACGATCATAGATTTATGTCCTCTCTATCCAGACATTATAATGTTATAATCCAGCCTACCATCTAAATTCTTTCACTCTCTTCATATCTGTTGCACCAGCTTGATTATGTGTAGGAAATTGGGATCTCTCCCCATTTTCAGGTAAAGACTTCTGGCAATGGAAGTGGTTGATTTCTTGATGTTAGTGTTCCTTTGTGATGTTTTTACACCCTGCTTGTTCTACATGTTTGTACATTTCTTTGTTTTGTTTAGATGGAAATAAGTTAAAATTGTTGCTAAACTGGTTTGTTTGTTTGTTTTCTTTCCAGAAGTTTTTTTCACTCTTTTTAATTGATTTTCATTATGTGTTTTTGCAGCAAGCTTAGTAGTGGAGGAGCGAACAAGGCAGATGAAAATGAAAGTGCACCGTTATAATCAGACATCAGGGTCTGGTTCTAGTCAAGAACATGAGCGTGAGCAATATACCAAGGTAAAGTTAGCAGTATTAAAATGATACTTTGGCTTGAAAATTGAAGATATAAACATGTCTATTTAAACTATTATATCACCCTCAAGATCACTGTGTTATTTAGCCTGACAAAAATGTCTTCAGTAAGGGCTTTTTAACATCATTTTTACTCTCATCATGAACTTTACACTTAGACTTTGATTTTACCTAAAACGAATCTGAAAAAAAGCAGAAAACTTGAAAAAATTATTCAGGGAAGAAAGATCCTTCAAGAACTGTTAAACAGAGACATGTCACTGTGATTTTAACAAGTCCCATGCCTGCAAATCCCTGGGGTCTGAAACAGGGGACAAGAGAAATATCCTTCTATGCTGACCCTATTCTTTTATTCTTCTCTAGGCCTTTGCTGTTGTGTCGTATACAGAGAGCTAGGAATAATTAAATCCAATCTCATGCAGCTGTTTTCATATTTATGTAATATTTTTGTATCCTGATAATATCACAGATAAAGTGTTTTGGAAGTACATACCTGTTACCTTGATCTCCTTTTCTAATAAAAATGTAAAGATTCCCTTTGATTATTGAAGGTATACAAAATTATATGAATGAAGCTATATAGACAGAACATATATGTTTTTCCTGATAATGCTGAAATGATATCCCACAGACATAAATTTAAAGCTCTGTAGACTTCTAAGCAATCTACAGAATATCTCAGAAATCTGGGCTGCCTCTCACAAGTAAAAATGTGAGGGGCCAGAGCTGTGCTGTGATGAAGTCCTGCTGCCTGGAGAAGCCTAAGAGAGGCGAAACACCCGCAGAAGTTTCCTTTTTAGAGATGCAGCACACTGTTTGTGTAGTGTAAGTGGAGGGCAAAGACAAAACCAGCTAGGATTTGTAGGGAGCATTCCTGTAGTTCTGTTCTTTCACTGCCACCAAAGCCTACTCTGTAGTAGTGTGTTGGCAATGAATAACCACGGGATGGCACTGCAAATGTATAAGTTCACTGCAAAAGACTCAAGGACATATTTAACAACCAAATATATTAAAAATAAGATCTCAACAGCAGTTTCAAGAAAAAAAGAGCTTTTAATAATTTAGGCCTTAAGAGATGTTTACAAGAAGCTCTCCATGTCAGTAAGAACTAAATGCATTTTAAAGAGACAGTCTTTCAGTTTGCGAAGTGGTAATGTACAGAAAACAGCAAACACTGACAGTTTTTCAAGTACACTCCTGGCATTTGTTACAGTAGTGCAGCACCAGGCTTTTAGTCCCTGCCCCTCCAGTGTTCCTTCTTTGTGTTTCATAGACCTGGTGCTCCTGTAGACACATATTAAAATAACGAATAACAGAAGGTACTCAACAGTACAGAAAATCAGAAATTCACTTCAGAATGGGTAGTGGGCAATTAAGCATCTACCTTGTATCATCAACTTTTTACAGTTAAATATGAAGACAACTTTATAATAAAGACGTTTCTCTTTTTGAGACCACCTCACTGCGAACATAGAATTTAAAACAGTGAAGAAAAATAAGAGAAACAAAACTTTACATCCTCAATTACCAAACTGCCAGCTATAAATGTTACACGAAAAAAAAAAGTATTGGCAACCTGCCCTTGGTGGCCCTGCTTAAGCAGGATTTGGACCAGAAAGCCCCCAGAGCTCCTTTCTAACCTCTGGCATTCTGTGATTCTGCTTAGAAGTCATAATTTGCAGGATAATCATAATATTTCATTTACTGTCATTTAATATCATGTTGACTCCGTCAACTCACGACAGGAGAGTGAGATGCAGTGTGTCTTTGTTGAACTCCCAACAAGTTCATATTTTCATAACTTAGTAAAATGAGCTCAATAGTGTTTTCAGGAGAGAAAGGGAATGTGTGATGTGAGGACATTGTCATGGATGACCAAATTTTTCCTTTTTTTCCGATTTACGAATTGGCCAGATTTATTATTTGGTATACATGTTCGGACAGAGATGTACTCCTTTCCATGCTAGAAAGGAGGTAAAAAGAAGGAATTCCTTAACTCCCAAAATCTTTAACTTTTAATGTGTTTACTACATGATGCTGTGTAGTGGGATGATCCAATGTGTAATAAATCTTTTAGTGCTGAGAACAAATTATATTAGCACATTCTAGTGCTCTGTACTATACTCAGTGATGTAGCTGTTTGCTTTGTATCCCTGCGGTGTCTGTGGATACTTTGATTATGTTCTTAAAAGCAAACCTAGTGTTGCTGTTTATGGTGTGAGGATGCTGATCAAATCAGGAAAAATAGACCAGACAGATGAAGATGTGACAGTTCTAATGAAAATGTAGTGAGTCATGGCAGGTAATCCAGTAAAGCTAATGAATAAGATCTCTAGGGACTTTAGATTATACCTAATTTCTGGTGCCAAAATCGGTGAAAAATCTTTGAAAATGGCAGGAGTAAAGCTTACTTTAACTGAAGACGGAAAAGATGTACAGCAGTCTAACAGACAGTTTAGAATAGCCAGAAAGAAATATTAGGTAGCTATAAAAGAAACAAGAGTTGCAAACAGAGTTTACAGCTCTGCTTCCTCTTCCAGAGAAATGCTTCCTTTCTCTGGTAGCAGTGTTTACCCATTGATGCAGAAAATAAGTATTTATATTTAGGAAGAAGTTTTTCACTCAGAGGGTGGTGATGCACTGGAACAGGTTGCCCAGAATGGTTGTGATAGCCCATCCTGGAGGCATTCAAGGCAAGGCCGGATGTGGTTCTGGGCAGCCTGGTCTAGCGGTTGGCGAGGGTGCCCATGGCAGGGGGGTTGAAACTACATGATCTTTGAGGTCCTTTTCAACCCAGGCCATTCTATGATTCTATGATT
>JANHGO010002892.1:0-28576 GCA_024606505.1 Aquila spilogaster
ATATAATCTACCCCCTTCGTCTACACCCCTTATGCCAACATCAGCCTACACATCACACCAAGGGGAGGGTCCTGTCATGTCACATCCCGATGCCCCCGATGCTCGCCTATACAACAATAGATAGGATGATAAAGTCTGATTTATATGTAGTACTTTCAAACACATTATTTTATAATGTCTCCAGAGTTACATTAATTAAATTAGGAAACACACCATGCATTTTGTTACTTTAAAGGAATTCCTCATTTTCTTTGTCAACAAGGTGAGGGTTGGCAGAATAGGTTTCAGTGTTTTCATTCAAATACCATGACTCATTTTCATCAAAAATTATAAAAAGAAGAGCAAAATGCACTTTCTTTCTAGTATGAAACGATGGCAAATAACGTTTGTGACACACAACAAGCGTACCTGTTAACCCACTGTAAGTGTCCTGAAATTACAAATAAAACATAATTACAAGTGGTGACTAATGCAAGGTGTACATGAATGACAAGAGAACCAGGGAACAGGAACACTGGAGAGTGTGACTCTCAAATTCTGCCTTGACTTTACTGCATTATTCAAGAGACCTTTAAATTTAAAGGCATGGTAATGGGGGAATGATCTGACTGAGAAAGCTGGAGTTTCAAACCTCTCTCCCTTTTGCTGTAAGTTTATCTGCGCTGAACTCATAAACAAAACTCTTCAGACTGATGCTGGTAGTATACCTTAATGATGTCCACCGTTAAATGGTATGCCCATGCAGTACAGTGTGGATCATCTCCCTCAGAACTAGATCTTGCTGATATTTTCCAGACATATATTTCAGTTTCACCTAAATTGCATAAATACTGATGGAAGTTAGAAGCTTTCTGTGTGCTTATCTGCAAGATATCCTGAAACAAGAGTTACCTCCATTTATAGCTTATATTGGTCTTGATCTTCCTCATCCCAAGAAGTGCACTGGCTAGTTTCTTCTTGCTATTTCCCTTCTGCAGAACCCCAATACTTCTTGCCAGTGTTCTACTGTGTGGCTGCACTGTTTGTAATCATAGAATGTCTTGGGTTGGAAGGGACCCCAAGGATCATCAAGCTCCAATTCCCCTGCCACAGGCAAGACCACCAACCTCCGAATCTGGTACTAGAACAGGTTGCCCAGGGCCCCATCCAACCTGCTCTTGAACACTTGCAGGGATGGGGCATCCACAGCCTCTCTGGGCAGCCTGTTCCAGCACCTCACCACTCTCTCTGTGATGAACGTCCTCCTGATGTCCAATCTAAACCTTCCCTCCTTGAGCATAAAACCATTCCCCTTTGTCCTGTCACTGTCAACCCTTGTAAAAAGTTGATTCCCCTCCTTTTTATAATCTCCTTTTAAATACTGGAAGGCTGCAATGAGGTCTCCTCACAGCCTTCTCTTCTCCAGGCTGAACAAGCCCAGCTCCCTCAGCCTGTCTTTGTAGGGGCAGTGCTCCAGCCCTCTGATTATCTTTGTGGCCATCCTCTGGACTCTCTCCAACAGCTCCACATCTTTCCTGTATTGGGGACCCCAGACCTGGATGCAGTACTCCAGATGGGACCTCATGAGGGCAGAGTAGAGGGGGACAATCACCTCCCTGTCGCTGCTGGCCACCCCTCTTCTGATGGAGCCCAGGATACCATTGGCCTTCTGAGCCGCAAGCTCACGCTGCTGGCTTATGTTCAGGTTTTCATCCACCAGAACCCCCAGTTCCTTCTCTGCAAGGCTGCTCTCATCGAGTTCTTCTCGCAGTCTGTATACGTACCTGGAATTACTCCAACCCAAAGGCAAAACCTTGCACTTTGCTTTGTTGAATCTTATTAGGTTCACACGGACCCACTTTTCGAGTTTGCTGAGGTTCCTCTGGATGACATTTTTTTACCTGAAATGGTTTCCAGGGAAAAGATATTCATGTGGGGTTTTTTATTTTTTTTTTTATTTTTATTTTTTTTTTTTTTCCCAGTCTTACTGAGGTATAAAAAAAGGCTGACTTCATGGAAAACAATGAAACAATGTGTAGTTTACTGCTTTGTCTTTGCTGTTATACATGGAGGTGGTGGTATTTGATCTGAAGTCTTTAGCACAACATTTATTGTTTCTTTGCGGAGCAGACTGATTTTCTATGGCATTCCAGCTAAATTTACTAAATATAAAGTTCTGAGCAGCCTGTGAGGCTTTTCGCATTTATGGCTGCATTCCCACCAGGGATTGGAGGAAAGTTGGTTTTTAACTGCTGACAAGAGTGCACAGTCTGAAATGTCACTTGTATAGCTCTAATGCTGATACTTCTGAGATCACAGAATAAGAATCATAGCATCATAGAATCGTTTCAGTTGGAAGGGACCTTTAAAGGCCATCTAGTCCAACCCCTTGCAATGAACAGAGACACCTCCAGCTAGATCAGGTTGCTCAGAGCCCCGTGCAATCTGACCTTAAATGTCTCCATGGATGGAGTATCCACTACCTCTCTGGTCAACCTGTTCCTGTGCTTTACTACCCTTATTGTAAAAAAAAAAAATCCTTATATCCAGTCAAAAAGAGGGGAGATTTAGTCTGAAACCATTTCCCTTTGTTCTATCACAGCAGACCCTGCTGAAGAGTCTGTCCCCTTCTTTCTTATAGCCCTCCTTACACTGAAAAGCTGCTATCAGGTCTCCCTGGAGCCTTCTCTTCTCTATGCTGAACAGAATCTGATCACTTATGGGAGGTGTTCCATCCCTTGGATCATGCCCTCCTCTGGATGCACTCCAACAGGTCTATGTCCTTCCTGTACACAGATATTAGGAAACACATGGAAGGGGTAATAAACAGGAAAGTCGAAGACCTGAAGACACACAGGGTACTCATAGTGCAACTGTTCTTCAAAACTTTGTTTATGGGCAAAAAAGATATACATCTTGTTTAGAAATTCCAGAACTTATGTTTAGTATAACTGAAATGTGAACAGTCTAATCATGGAATTGTTTTTCATCTGGATTTAATAATCAAAGACAGGAATAAAAAAGGAAATGACCAATAGTCTTAATAATACAGATAAAATTGCTGCACACACATACTTCTTCATTTCTATATCTTTTTCTTCTTAGTATGCTATTTCCCTGGATCCTAAGGTTTCAGTCTGGTCAGGGGTTGCGTGTTGTCATCTGGACTCCTTTGTTGGGAGGAACATGATGCTGTTGTTCTTTCTCTAACTGTAAGATGCACTATGGGTCATTTTTATGTTTTCTAACACACTTTTCTACCTTTGCTCGTTCTTCATTGGTTCATAACTCTGTTACACTCAAACATACTACATATGGTGCCTTTCATGTGTTAGACACTTTTCCATTATACTCTTTGTTATCCCTAAAATCAGTTTTGTCCAGCTCCAGGTTTACAGTTTTTTATCTGACCATTGGTGATCCTATGCCCTGTCTTGTATCATCCTGTGCTTATACTCCTCTACGTGGCTTCCTGTGCCCCACATTCCAGAGCCTCTGTTATCAATCCAGAACTACATCTGCCTGTGCTCCATCAGTGCATTAGTCCTACATGTCTCATTCTACATAGGGTAACAACTTTTTTCTTATATCTGAATACAATTGTAGTTGAGCCATACAAAAATAAGCAAAAGTAAAAACAAATAAAAAATACTAACCATAGCCATGTGGCAGAAATAAATACTGGTGTTGCTACTAAGCCAAGTAAAATCAAAGTGCAGACCAGACAAGAAAACTGCAGACATAGGAAGCCTGACAGCAGCAGTTTTGAGGCCTTTCCAACTCAATACCTTCAGCTTTAAGTTCTTTTTACACATCGTTTAGAATTTGGGAATATACAGAGATACTACCTTTGGTTCTCTTCCTCTGTCAAAGAGGTTATAACTTACAGTCTTCTGTGTTGCTCTCTGGGGTGTAGTTCTGCTAGACAAACAATGCAACTGAGGCTCAAGGGATGGGGTTTCGTTTGATCTTTTATAAAATTGGAATGTAAGGGAGGAACATGTCCATGCGTGAATCAAAACTCTTCCAGAAGGTTACTGTGCACAAACCATAACATAAATATGTGCACGGACAGCAAATCTCAAAGAAATATTACTTACAGATAAGTAACCTTTCTGCATGCTGATGCTGTAAAGGAGTCTACTAAGAATTTAGTCACGTACTCAGTTTTCATCATAATAAGCTCCCTCCTGGCAGTGGCAGGAAGCTACTCTGCCCAAAATAAACGTAGGCATGAAAGCTACATTCTCTCTGCCTAGCGGAGCAAGCTGTTTTGTGTATACTGCTGCTGGGCAAGTGTTAAAATGAATCTAAGACATGCACAGAAATCTTCTCACAGGCACGAGTAACCGCACAGTCCATTAAAATGCATGTATTTAACGTGCAAAACATGAATCCTACGTACTTTGGAATCTTTAATGTAATACATAAGGAAAAGCCAAATGGTGTTATTTTACTGATGGCATTTGTAAGGAGGTTTTATTTTGGTTGTCAGGCGGGCAAAGCATTTCCTACATTTCAGAAGCTTTCTCCTAAGTATCCTCTACTTCACTGCCTCTTACTTCTGACTCCGAACTTTACAAACTTAGAAAATGAATCTTTTTTTTTTAACATGTTGATCTTCTGTCTGTATTAGGAAGCAATTTGGCAAAACAGGGATGGATCAGTAATCAAAGCACTTGGCACTACATTTTCCCTGTATGTGATCTGGGAATTTACTCTGGCCAGGATTGAGTTTGGCTTTAACAACACATGATTTGAAGCTGTCAAAGTACCTCTTTAGTTCAACCTCTGTCCTCATTAGGTACTGGAGAACATGTGGTGTGTGCTTGGAGTAGAGCTTCCCATTTGGCTTCCACCAGACCTGGTTAGCATGAAAAAACTTGGTCTGTGAACCAAGACAGTAAGTGGGGGCAATCAGGGGCTTCACTCTGACACCCCATCATTGTGCCAAATGCAGCTGCAGTCAGAAACGCTCAGCATTGTAATGACAAGGCCAGAAAAAAGATGGCCAAAAAAGTAAAGCAGAAACAAGTGTTTTCTTTCACTGTCCTTGCATTTTGTCATTTGAACTTCTTTTTTATGAAGAAGGAACAAAGAAGAGGGATGTTGATGCTGTATGAAGCATTCCAGGTTGCATCCTGTACAAGTAATTGTGCGGAGCACTCCGCCTACCTCAACAGTCAGTTCAAAAAAGCTTCACCTGCTGCAGGCTTGCTGCATCCTAACAGCTCATTTGTCAGGGAAGCTCATGCTCAGCTTATTAGCAGCCCATTTTTACGGTCATTATCCTTGCTTCCACAACATCTGGCTAAGTGTTGTACTCCAGATTGTGGCTGTTCTGGGAAGTAGTTTTAGCGACTTGAAAAGGGTGCCTTAAGCATGACTTATCATGTTTATAATTCTCACTCTGCCTCTTATCAGTGGGGTCGTTCTGGGGAAGAGGCTGTCTCTCCTCTGTGCCCTTAATGGGCTCTGAACTACTCTGAGTAAGAACCATCATTTTATTTGTTCCTGCAGTCTAGTTAAGTGGTAGTCAACCCCAGATGAAAATTAGTTTTTGTAAGAATTACTTAGCAATACAATTGTCCCTTTCTGAACTATGGACTCTCTGTAAGTGGTTTTGTAGTGCCTTAGATGATCTTGTAATGAACTGGAAAGGTCTTCCTCATCAGCGTGTGTTCTTCATGCATACCAGGGCTAGCAAATTACTTTCTCCTGTATAAAACCTGCAGAGTCAGGTCTATGCTGATTGTTTAATACCAGAAAACTTTTCTAGAACTTCTGGCTACTGTATTACCATTCTGTATTGCTGATTCATGTTTATCTTTTAAATGCAAAATAGGTAACAAAAACATTGATTAGATTGTGAACTTTTTTTCGTAACAGAAAAACAACATCCTGAATTCTGTGAATATGTAGCCTCTTATTTTTATTTACTACAATTTAACCTGTCTTTTGTTCTAGGTTAAAGCCTTTTCTCTTTTTTTCTATACCATTTCCACCCTGCCCCCCAAAGCAGATAGAGCATTCAGTTACACAGGTAGTAAAATACCCATCTGCTCATTCAGGTTTCCAAACTGCCCATTAATGCTTTGTCATTTTTCACATGTCCATTCTTGGAAACAGCATTCCTAAATATGTCAGTACAGCAGCAAAAATATGACCAAAGTCACTCGACTTGCAGAACATTTCCCAGTCCACCAGCAAGACAAGACGCATCAGAACAGTCCAAACGCTAAACAATTGCCAATTGAGACACTGATTGGCATGAATAGCAACCATTTCTGGCCAACCTGCTTTCTGACAGCCACAAACTAGTTTTCTTCTTGTGATTCTATTGCCTTACTTGTCATCTTTCTTACTGAACTTTGGGCTGTACATAATAGCTGACAGGTGTTTTCCCAAGGGTGATACACGTGCCCTGGCTCTGCCGTTATCTGACAGTTTTCAGGTAGGCCCATACCAAGGAAGTGATAGATAGCTTGTAAGACAAGTAGGCAAACAGTTACACTTGGCACAATTGCAGGCTTCCTGCAGGGAACAGTCAATCTCACCATTGTAGTCTGCCTGACAGTACCCAATGATTTGCAAAGTGCAGGAAGTTCAGACAAGGAATAGTGTTGACTGACAAAAGCTAGGCAGAAAAGGCTAAATGTCAGACTTCGTGTGGCAGCTGTGTAAGAGCCTGGTAGATGAAGTGGAGTCTAGAATGAAGAATGACAGGAGAGTGATGAGTGGCAGAAAGCAAGATGGCAGTAGTGCTTCAAATGGTTGTTTTTCTGCTTTTTTTTTTTTAAATACACCAGCAGTAATCAATATTGCTTTTAAAAGCAGCCATTAATTTAACTGCTCTTATTAACACTTGATTTTTAGCAGTTTCTTTAAGTTTCTTCAGCCTTTTCTAACTAAGGAAAGGTGATCTACACAGCAGTTCAGTGTTAGAACAGATGAAAAACTTAACATGAGCCAGCAATGTATGCTTGCAGCCTGGAAGACCAAGGGTGTCTTGGGCTGAATCACCAAAGGGATGGCCAGCAGGAAGAGGGGAGCTGACTGTCCCCCTCTGCTCTGCCCTTTTAAGGCCCCATCTGGAGTGCAGTGTCCAAGCCTGGGGCCCCTAGCTCTGGAAAGACATGGAGCTTCTAAAGCAGGTCTAGAGCAGGTGATCAGATGGCTGGAGCACCTCTCCTGTGAAGAAAGGTTGAGGGAATTGGGCTTGTTCAGCTTGGAGAAGAGAAGGCTCTGGGGAGACCTGATAGCAATCTTCCAATTTTTAAAGGAGTTATACTCAGGAGGGAAAAGAACGGATAGATAGTGATAGGACAAGGGAGAACAGTTTTAAATTAAAGGATTCAGAGATTCAGATTAGATATGTGGGAGATGTTTTTCACTGAGAGGGTGGTGAGGCTGCCCAGAAAAGTTGTGGATACCTCCATTCCTGAAGGTGTTCAAAGCCAGGTTGAATGGGGCCATGGGCAACTTGATCTAGTGGCTGGTTTAGTTGCTGTCAACTCTGTCCAGGGCAGGGCGTTTGGGACTAGATTATCTTGATGTACCTTCCAACACAAGTCAATCTGCAATTCTATGATTCTATGGTACTTCATGATAGAGACCCATTTTACAGTAGTATGTACTAAAACTTACTCACTTTAATAATTCTGTGAATTTAAGTGAGTTTAACTAGGAGGAGTAGATTGTAGCATCAAACTTTGAAAAGGTGATACAACCCTACAGTTTGAGATGAGACACAATTTGAAGGACTTCAAATTGATAATGTTGTTTCTGGGATGAAGAACAGATACATCACCTAACACGATATGGACTCAGCTCACAAATGAACTTTTAGACAGGAGTAAGGAATTCATTATTCCAGAGAACTTGAATTTACAGACAGAATTTAAACTGAGTTTTCGCAGAAGGCACAAGTTAACCTGTTAAGGAGATTTTGCAAGAACAGATTTTTAGAAATTTAACTTTGTTTTTAGCTCTTTCATTATCTTATTATGGATTAACTAAAGCTCCTTAAACCCCCATGGAGTTGAAATTCTTTACACAGAAAGTAAACATTTATAGTTATTCTAGTTACTAATCATGGCTGCATCTAACTGAAGATAGAAATTATCTGAATTATTGACTTGTCCCTAAATTATCCATTACAGGGAGCCTAATCCAATCTAAACAAAGCCCCAGCAGGCCAGTTTTTCATATTGTTGTCCTGTTTATTCAGCACTGTTGGTGACTGAAGGACTAACACCACATACGAAAAAACACACGTAGGATAATCTATATTTAAGAGTAGAGATAATATTTTATTATATTGAGGTTTGGTGTGCTCCAAATACCACAGTGCTGGATGTGTTTCCTGCAAATGTCTCCCTGTTCTAAATGCAGATTAGATTCACTAATACGTTGCATTGGGACTTTTGGTGATGAAAGTGAATTTATCCGCTTTGGAAATCTGCTTAAAATATAAGCATTACACATCCCAATTTGAAGTTAATCAAAATCTTAAACTTTTGTATTTTTCTGAATCTGGCCCAAGTTCTATTTTAAATCCAGTGTTTTATATTATAAGATGTCACTGGATATTTTGAGACTTAAGCAAGAAATAAAAATCTTGTTTTGATAGCTATTAAGCAACAGATTTTTTTATATGTATAACAAACATTAGGAAAAATGTCATTACTGTGAGGGTGGTCAAACATCAGGACTGTCTTCCCAGAGAGGTGGTTGATGTCCCATGCCTATCAGTGTTCAAGGGACACTTGGAAAATGCTCTAAATAGCAATATGCTTAAACTTTTGGTTAATGCTGAAGTGGTCTAATTGATCTTTGAAGGTCCCTTCTGAATGAATTGTTCTATCTTGTTCTAATTGTACAATTTAAAATACATTCTCAGTTGAGAATTTACAGCGTGTATAGATTAATGGATGATCTAAAGTGAAATGCATTTATTGTGATTTTTGCTTACATAAGGTCAAGTAAGAAAGACTATTATCACACTAGTATTAGTAAGGAAAATGTTTGAACTGCAATATGTATATATATATATATCAGTTTCATGGACTGCTAGTATATCATTAATTAATTATATATTTAATTGGGGCTAGAAAAGAAAATAAACCGTACACTGACCTTTATTAATCAATAATACTTTCTCATTATGTGGTTTATGTTTGTCTTTGTTTTTCTGTTTCAACAATGTTTATAAAAAAAACATTTAGACTTCTTCCCTTTGAGAGCTCTTGGTCTCGGTAATTCTTCCAGATATTTTATGGCACTTGCAGAATGTGAGCCAGCACTGTCCTCTGCTCCATCTTGGTTCTTTAAAAATTGATTCCCTCTTCCACCTCATGGCCTTATTTTCAGTACCTTAGTACTGCTGCTGTTGTGACACAGTAATTCACACCTCACTTTGTGCTGTCAACCTCTACTATAACTTTTTTGTGAGTTTAGAGCTAGCAATCAGAAAAGAGAGTGTGTGTGTGTGTGTGAGAGAGAGAGAGAGTAAGAAAGAAAGAAAGAAAGAAAGAAAAAACAGAAAAAAGGACGAAAAAAGAGAGAAGAAAAAGAAAGAGAAAAGGTAATAGATTATAATAAATTATATTCTAGAAAAACACCATCTTAGAAATATATATAATAAGCATATTTCTCGTAGAAGGGACTCTATTTCTTCCAATGAGAATAAATGCTGTTTGTGATTGTATGTCACAAACTAGTGAAATGACTTTACTAAGAAAACAAAGCCTTAATTCAGACTAATTGATAGTGATAACTGTATAAGAAAATTGTTTGCTTGTTTTATAACACTTTGCCTTACATATTGTTTTTATACTGTGGAAGCGAGAAAAGTCCAAGAAGTCAGTTTGCTTAGTGTAGGGTAAGGTCTCATCAGTATTGTTTCAATGTACCTTTAGCCAACATTCACTGAATTACTTTATGGATATTTCACGTCATAAGCCTTGATTTGTAGGGTGAAGGACATCTGCTGTTATATTTTAAAGGCTGTATTAGCATTCTTATTCACAAATGTTCTAGGCAAAATAGAAAATCCTGAGGCTTTTTTTTTCCCATTTTTTAAATTTCGTTGTATAACTCCTGTTTTTTTTCCCCACTTTTAATAAGTGTATACCTAGAGATCTATTTTTGTAAGGAAAAGAGAGAATGAAATAATGAAGATTCTGGTGAAATGCTGGAACTAAGGGGTTTTGTGCTAAGTAAAAAAATATTACAAACTGTTTGAATTCATGTGACCACGTCACATGTTCAGTGAGAAGAAAGAAAAATGTATTGCTGTTCCTTATTTTGAGAATAATGTGATTTAATTCTAAATTAGTATGGAACAAGAAATGCTTGGATTATGTAATTTTCTGACCATATGAAATGTACTATACTGAAAACATGCTAATTCAGAAAGTGAAGAGGATATATGCAGCAGCTGTGTCTTTAAATGCAGTTAGATCAGAGTTGCTGAGTAATCTTCCCAAAGAAATAATTAGTCAAAAATTTCAACCCTAAGTGATAATCCCGGTTCATGTATCTTTTTTCTTCTTTCCTTCTCTTTTTTTTTTTTCCTCTAAGACTAGGTTAGTTTTCTAAGTAAAAGTTATATTAAATATTAGATTCTTCTCTACCTGAAGTTTGCAAACCAGTGTGGGAAAACTGAAGCACAAACCCTAACTGCAGAGAATAGGTAGGAAAAGATGATTGGCAGTGCAATTTCACTATTCTGATAATGCTGTATAACCATTTTACTTGGAAAAAATATGAAAATAGTAGATTCTTGCATTCCTCCATTCTTTCCTCTTCATTTGTTTTCATCTTCAAAAGCTCGAGCCAGTGTTGCTGAAAGCTAAGAGTTCTCAGCATAGGGGTGAGACTGGTGTCATAGGCTCAACTACTTCAGCTAAGTCAGAAGATGCAGGGCCAACTGATAATTTTACAGACACCACAGTCCATCAGTCTTCACAAAGTATGCAGTGCCGATGGGTAGTCCTTTGATTTTAAAGGTTTACAGATACTATGATGTTCTCTGTACTAGGGAGTGGCAAGAGCTATCTCAGTCCAACCTCTGATGTTGGGCATCTCCCTGCCTAGCCTTCTTGAACAACTCTCCATCCAGACAACAATCTGAAGGACTCTGGGCAATAAATTTTAAAATCTTTGGTTGAGTGCAGCTATATTGCCATTAGACAGAACAATGAGGTGTTTGAGTCACTTCCCAGGGGAAGAAACAGTCTCGAGCATACTATTTGCCTATATTCCCAGTGTCTTCTCTGACAGGAGCAACAGACGATGTAAAGCAGATGGGTTTTGGGACATAACTGACAGTTTCAAAAGTCATATTTATACTGAGTTGAAAGAATGTGAAGATATTCTTGTAGAACATGTACATTTGGGGATACATTTGTGTCAAAATACCATTTCAAGCAGATCTTGATGCAGTAAGGGTATGGGCCATTGAGAGTGTTCTGTCATGCTGGAGCCCTGCTGATATCTGGCTCTCTTGTAACTGCTAATCCATATCCATTGTGGGATATGGGTGCACTAAAAAATGTCCCAGTGAAGTTTACAGTATCAGTCAATAGCAAAATGCCCAACAATTTAAAAAGCAGACTTCACCATCTTATAAGAGAGAATAATCTTTGCCTTTTAGACATAAAGCTAGAAGTCATTAAGTAGTCCGTGGAGAAATGGAAGGTCTAAAAACCTTAAAGATACATAAAGAATCTTGAAGGCTCAGAGGGAGATCTGCAGTAAACCTTGGTAAAATTGATCAATACAACTGTTGTTTCCACAAAACAAAATCACTTTGGCTGTGCAGATCAGGTGCAGCTGAGATTGAATTAAAGAAAAAAAAAAGAAGGAAAAAAGAGGAAGTGAATAATTCTCCAGTAGCCATGTTTACACTCGTTTTGGGACCCCTCACTTCTAGAAGGTGTTTGAGCATGCAGAAAGAGGAGCAACAAAGCTGGTGAAGGGACTAAAAAACAAGACTTAACAGGAGAGCCAAAAGAACTGGGATTATTTGGTTTGAAGGAATGGAAGCTGAGAGTAGGCCTCTTCACTCTCTGTCTGAAAGGATGTTGCAGGGAGGAGAGCGTCAGACTCTTTTCTTGGGTAAGAAGTGATAGGATGAGAGGAAATTGTCTCCAGTTGCTCCAGGGAAGATTTAGACTGGATATTAGGAAGAATTTCCTCAAGCATTGAACAGGCTGCCCAAGGAAGTGGTGGAGTCACCATCCCCGGAAGTCTTTAAGAGATGTGTGAATGTGGCACTAAGGGACTTGGTTAGTGATTAGACTCAATAGGTCAGCTTGGATAATCTTTAAGATCTTTTCTAACCTAAATGATTCTGTAATTCTACATCTACAGTGATAATTTATTCCTTCATAATTTAATTCCTGAAATACATTGAAAGTGCCATGCTGGGTGAAATGGGAGGAGATAAGGATGAATATACAGACACCTTTCCCAAAAGCTGAAGCTTTACAAGGCTAAAGCGCATATTTTTGAGTGTCATAGAGGTCACTTTGTTGTGACTAGGTCATTTGTCTTATCTCTGGAAGTCCTCTGTTGGACCTCAAAGACATGAGGAAAGTGAGAGTGCTCTAACTTTTCAAACCTTCTTGTTTTCTCATCTATTCCTGATCCAGATGAAAATCACCAACTTCCTTAAGTGCTGGGCTCTATAAAATCAGCTTCTTCTTCCATCTTTTCTTCAGAATGAAACAGGCATTCTCTATAGCCCTTCTACTGGGTAGGAGCAGTGACTGACTCCCACAAGTTAGTTCACTGTTTCCATACAGCCTTTTCATCAGTTGATCAGTTAGCTATAGCTGATCTGGTGGGAGGACATTCTGGTATTTAGTAAATGCAAATAGGTACAGTCTTAATAACATGGAACATTTTAATGAACCTACTCGTAGTAAAGATGAAGTTTTGCATCTGTGCCGGAGACAAAATAATTACAGTTACAGAATCGCTACCAAAGTACACAATGAAAATGCCAACAAGAAAAAAAAAAAAAAAAGAAAAGAAACAGAAAAGCAAGCTGTATATTGGATTATTATTGAAATCATGTCTATTTTTATAAGAGAGGGTCCAGTAGCCCTACTGTGATAATGTTACATGGGACACTTATTATGTGAGAGTTAAAGAGATAAAAACAGCCATAAAAGCATGGTGTGTTTTGTAGAAGTGTTAAAAAGTCATATATTTGCATATTATACAGCTGGTTGCAAAGCCATCAATCATCATATTATCTGTACATTGAGGATGATGAATGGTTTTCATTCTAATGAGAGAATCTAGTGACATGTAGAAATGAAGAGGGCATGCATCATAAAAGCTTTGGCTCCAAAAGCTATGGCTTATTATTAATAATATACATTTCTCTGTGATTGGAAAGTTCTGCGCTTAATTTGTACGCATGTCATGATTTTAGAAAAGTTCACGTCATTGTATTTTTAATTCTTCCTAAAATGGCACTGGAAATGCAGAAAAAGGTTAAAAATATTAAACAAATTGGAATCAACTAACGTGAAATATTCTAAATTGCTCAAAACGGACCATTTATTTTTCATCCTTAAAAGAGGCAGCATAAAAGCTGTCAAAGGTGGAAATACAAAGGTAGAAGCCTTTTATCTAAGCTTTTTGTAAACTAGCACAGCTCTTGCTGTGTAACTAACATAGTTACTGAAAATAACTATGCGCTATATTACTAGTCTGCTAAATAAGAAATTGAACTAGTTCTAAAACTGTCATAATACATAAACTCTCTCATAATTAGTAATTATAACAGAAGATAACTATCTTAATTATAACTATTACCAATTACTATGTTTTGAATCTGGAATTACAGTCTGCTTGGGGAATAAGACCAAACAGTATCACGTGAATGAATAGAGGCCTAATTTTTTAGTGAGATGTAGTGCATAAAGACCCTTGTGTGAAAAGTGAGAGGAAGTAGGCAGAACTACAGAGATATGGCTGTTAACTCACTGGCCAGCAGTGTGAATAAGCAATCGAGAAAGTAAATCCAGAAAGAATACTTTACAGAATGTGTATTTCTGTGTGTATTTTTCAGAATTCATTGGTAACTTCACATCATACCTCAATATACTTACCGTTATACTGAATTAAGAAATTTAGAAAAATACAAGTAAGTCTTAATAAGACCATGCTATATGAATTGCTATAAGAATTTTTTTTAATATGCAAAAAATATACAGAACAGACTGAAGTATGTGGTTCTAATGCAGGTTAAGGGAATTTTGTAGTTTTAACTCATATCTGTTCCAGTATGATATTTGAAGAGAACATTTCTGAAGCTCTTGGTTGCTACTAAGAAGTGATATTGTGGCAGTGATTTTTACTGCTTGTTGCTCATCAGCTTTGTGCTGAACAGTATCTTTAGCTTATATGTTTCAACTGTAAGAGATTTGGAATGGCTGCATACAAATAGAATTCACATCCAGGGGATGTTCTCATGTCTGATAACCTATGGGTTTTTAAGGAACATGTATAATGCAATTCAGGGAATGCATTCCTATTCCTAGGAATAGGAATGAATGTAGGAGAAGAAGAAAATAAAGAAAACATGACGAGTAAATACTGGTTTTCATCAGCCTGTACCACTTAGATGAGTACCTTTCTGGAGGGACCTCTGACACCACTGTGCCAGGTGAGGGATGTAACTACACACTGGGTCAGAGCATGGAGTTCTGTATGTCACTTGCATCCTGAAGGGGATAAGGCAAGCACTGAGCGTGAGCCAGTATGCACTGCTTCCCTGGGGGAAAGGGTGGCACTCCAGAAGGTTGCTTCTAGGACGTGGCTTCCAGTGATGGATGACAGACTGTTGTTTACCTGTTTACTGAAGTTCTCAGGTTACCTGCACTATTCGCCATGATATCGGGGGAATAAACGATCTCTTTGAGGTGGATTCTAGTGATTTTTCCTCTCTGAACTCATCACTTTTTCCAGAGAAAGGGGATGAAAGGAAAATCTAAAGTATGTGCTTTGGTCTCGTTTTGATCTGAAGTAATAATTCAGCTGGAACTGGAGTCTTGGAGAATCTGGTAAACCTCAAATACTTAGCTCTTCAGCTGGGGACTTAGTAGTCATAGCTTGTCAGAGCTGTCGTAGCTCTTATGCTGTATCATAACAGTATCATCACTTTCCTATTTACTCTTTCTCCTCCCAGCCAAGCTCCTCACTGCCATTTAACACAGTTTCAAAACCCCACCTCTAATAACAAAATGCCTTTCAATAGAGAGGAAATTAAAAGATTCTCAGATCAAATAAACAACTGTTATCTCACTACTATCACATTTTGCTTTTAAATTTTGACTAACTTTGTTTAGACATTTGTGCATGTATGTATATTTCAAAAGCTATTTAGACTGAGTAATAAATAGAATTTGAATATTCCCTCGTTTCTGTTACAGCTGTCATAAATTCCTCAAAAACTTTGTGTATTTGGAACAGGAGAGCTGAATCCTCATACATTCAGCCATGTGTCTTTCTGATGTATTTTTTGCCTCTTCAGTAATAATATTGCAGCTGTGAAACATTCATTATTATACTGATGCTTTGCTGATGTGTTACTTTCAAAATATAAGACACTGCAGTGTATCTACCATTTTTCTTCTTCAGCTGCAAAGCTCAGCAATATTCATTTCATAGCGTATGTATAAAGGCTAAATTTTGATTTTTATATTCCCAGATATATGAAGAAGTATTTGTGGTTCAGAGTTTTCATTTAAAAAAATGTAGTTGTTGTTCAGGTATTGTATGAGTGTATAAAAACCTATTGATTATTTTTAGTGAATAACTGCAATATAGTGCTTATTTAAAAAATGAATTTTCTGATATCAGAGTTTGTGCAAGGACAAACTTGAGAAAAAAATACAGCATTCATTTGCTTTTTCATTACGGAAACAAAATTCATATTTGTGATGAATCCTACTGATAGAATAAGAAAAAATGATAGATCAAAAAAAGTCACATAGCTCCCTAGTGCTAAGACACGGATTTGCATGACTGCTTTTTAAAGCAGAACACAGTTTTGGTTAACTTGAAACTAATGAGGAGGCCGAGTATACAATAGCACATTCTGTCTGCAAAGAAATAAAATAAATCCGACCTAGCTGTAAAGTAGCCTTTGCCTGCAGGCAATCTGTATAAGATTTCTTATGAAGTTTGTCCAGGAAAAGTAATATGAAACTGAAACTGAACCAAAACAAAACAAAACAAAAAAAATAAATTAAAAGCCACAACAAGATAAGTTACCAAAGGATGCCTTTTTGTATGTCTGTTAATTCACATGGAAGTGAGATATTGGGGGTATCTTTATTCAAGATTCCACCTGTGTTAGTCAATAGTTACACTACCCTTCATTACTTTATCCTTATATTTCCAGTTACCTGATAAGTTTTTGAACAGGAGTTTGATACGTTTATAAAAGGGATCAAATGATGCTACCATGCAGTGTAGCAAGGGATCAGACCCTTTCACATGGCAGATTTCTGCAAGTACATACAGAAGTGCTTCTAGGCACGAAACATAAATTTCTAAATGTTAACAAATCTGGAGAGTTAAAAGACTTCCAGTGTAATCAAGAGCTGGGAATCATCTCGTCTTTATTTTCCTTGTGCTATAGTAAGGACTTCAGGAGGATCTGCTCCGTGATCTTGCCAGGCACAGAGGTGAGACTGACTGGCCTGTAGTTCCCTGGATCTTCTTTTTTTCCCTTCTTGAAAATGGGGGTTATGTTGCCCCTTTTCCAATCAGTGGGAACTTCACCAGACTGCCACAATCTTTCAAATATAATGAATAGTAGCTTGGCAACTTCATATGCCAGTTCCTTCAGAACCTGTGGATGGATCTCATCGGGTCCCATGGACTTGTGCACCTTCAGGTTCTTTAGATAGTCTTGAACCTAATATTTGCTTACAGCAGGCAGGTCTTCCTTCTCCCAGTTCTTACCTTTGCTTTGTGCAGCTTGGATGGTGTGGCTAGAGCCCTTGCCAGTGAAGACTGAGGCAAAGAAGTCATTGAACATCTCAGGTTTCTCCGTATCCCTTGTGACCAAGTTTCCGTTTTCCTTCAGGATAGGGCCAACATCTTCCCTGACCTGATATACAGAACAAATATATTGTATAATACTGCATTATGTACTTCATCAATATGGGCTTGAATAGTGCGTATATGTATTTGCAGTTAGTCAAAAGATTCATAGACATTTTAGCCATATAACTGCCAATTTGCTGAATCCTTGCAATTAAAGCTTATGAAACATTAACTTCTCAGAACAGTAGTTTTTATATACAAGTGAATTATTTTGTGCTTTCAGTAACTATTTTTTTATGTCTGTTTATTGTGTGGGAATGCACATGAACAGAAGAAATCAATCAGCCAAATGGAGCAGAGTTTGAAAGTGAAGATAATAATAACACTGTGACCAAAACCACACATCTACAGGCCTGTCACAGATAACAATTTAATCGAAAGAATTTGGCACCGATGGAACTTTCAGGTCACACTGAAGAATTAGCCTTCTGACTTTATTAGATGCTCCTATGACCTTTTTAATGCAAGCTTCCAGTCTATTTGAATCCAGATCTTAATCTGCAGACTGTTACCAATATATTTCATTGAAGCAGAAGTAAATCATTAAAAATAGACTTCATACAGGATAAAATATCTTTGTTTGGAAAGTGACCTTACATGAACGCTTTTTTATTAACAGAGTTGTTTACAGGTTGTGGACAACTAGATCTAGAAGCCTGAGCAATAAGCATGTGATGCCTTGCTCCCGGATGTTAACATAGCAGTGGGGAAGAGATGGAAAAAATGTTATGGGTCTTCCTGTGTTTGAAAAAGCTCTAAAACATTTCGGAGAAAAAACATGTTGTGAAGAACAAGATAATTGAAATAGTGTTCACTTACAACTTCACAATGAGTTGAAGGATGCAGGAATAACCAGGATATTGCATTTACTTTCAGGGTCAAAATCAGGCAAATGCAGTTTTTGTATGCTCAAGGCAATAACATACTGATGATGAGTTTGTGTTAATGATCATGTGAAATAGACCTCACAGCCTTTTGTTATGTTTTTCCTTAAGTTCCAGTACATTTCAGTGTATAGTCTACCAAGTACGTAATTATTTGGCTATGAGGATGTAGCTCTTAATATAAATTTTCTTTCAAAATGAGGGTTTTCTTTTAGTCTCTGCTTTCCTGCTACACAAAAGTCAACAATTTCTAGTAGGTGATTTGTCCAATAATTCCAGCTGAAATCAATAGCAATTTAATCATCAGTATCTGTCCCTTAGAATCATACAATTGTAGAATCATAGAATGGTTTGGATTGGAAGAGACTACTTATAAGTTTGGACTCCGTGTGAGTACTTCAATTTTAGGTTAGCACTTGTGCACAACTCTGTACTGTTAAAATACATTTCAGTGTTGCAGTAGATATTGTGAGAGGTTTCTGTTTCATGTCACCCCCTCTTTCCCTTTCTCATCTTCCTAAAGGAAAATGAACGTGCAAGCAGTGGAACACAGACTGAGAGATGGTACTTTATAAGCATACTGCCATTCTTGTTCTTAACATAAACAAGATGGTTTTTTTTGTAATTGGAATGGAAATCTATGAAATTTCTGATTATTCCAAGGTATTTTCACAGTCAAGTTGTGATCTTGGAGAAAATTGTCTTTTATACAAATGAATCTTCTTTTTATAATGAAGAATTTTGCAATATCAAAGAAATAAAATTTGGCCTCAAACTCCAAAACTTTATGCTGGTACCATACTAAACCTTTCAGCTACTCCAGTTTCAAACTCTTCAGTATTTTCTATGGGAAAATTATCATCCTTGTCTCCTAAGGAAGAGTTTATCTACTTAACCTTTATCACATCACTTTAAGTTTGGCTAGTATCTTTGTTAAATGGCAAAAAGGAATCAAAGTTAGGCAGGATACCTAATTACAGGAATATGAGATTTTCATATGGAATCCCTTGCTTCACAAAGATCACATAGTTTTCACACAGACCATGTTTCTGTCCAGTTTCTCTAGCAGGTGGGAGACTGGTGGGAGGGTGAGAAGTTGGAAACACGTTGTTTTTCTATTAATGCCCAAAGTTTGCCCCTTTCCCAAGAAAAACACTGAAACAGACCATCTGTGGTTCAGATTGAAGGAATATCAGACCACAGTAAATGAAAGAGAAGTGACCCAGTTTAAATGGACTTTTCTAACTGTTATGATCAAAAAATCTGGTCCTGTAAAGGAGATCCATTTTCCTATTCTGAGTATGAATCAACACTTCTGGTCAATCTCTAGTAGCCATCTGGCTCATGCCTTGCACTAGCAATAAGGAGAATTCCATAGTTTCCCTAGGAAATACCTTAAAAAATCTGAATATGTCACATGAAATCTATTTATGTATATTAATTTGATTACTTCTTTTTTTTATTCTATGTAGACATAAATAACATTTGAGATTCTTTATTTTTAATATTTGGAGTTTCAAATGTCTCCTTCTTTCTTCTTCTAAATGAAAGACATTAGATCTTTCAGTATTTCCCTTGTATCATTTTCCCTATTCCTTCCTGAACAGTTTTCTTACACTATCTCAAAATTGGAGGTTATCCTATTGGACACCAAACTGTTGTTTACTACAGTGGGGTAATATGTACAAATTTACTCAAATTTTACTCAAAAGTAAGTATGAAAATTTATGGCACAATATTGAATATTAGAAAATTCATAATAGTTTTTTTCACGTCCTCCAGTGCTATGCTTAAGTCATAATTTCCAAAGAGCTTCATTTGTGCTACAGGTTGCAACTCAACCAGCTTTATGAAATGATATCTTAAAATGAGTTTAACATTGGCAAGTTAAACAATAACAGGGGAAAATCAAAATCAATTTTCAGTGATCTGAAATGCTTTCCAACAAGGTAGCTACAGATTAACACTTGAGATTCCCTCAGAACATTTCCGAGGGAACCAGTATGGCCCAAATATGGTTGAATTCACAAGAAGCATTATATTATCTCCAAGGCAACCTTTACTGACTTTATTAGAGAAGTGGTTACACATAACCTAAACAAGAAGGGCAGAAATAAAACACAGCCTGTTAAATTTACAGCAGTGCATGTCAGCTCAGCCTGATGAAACCCTCTGTCAATATGACCTCATTTCTTATGAAGGTGTTTTCTATGACTCACAAAGAACTTTTGCATTTAGGGCATTTCAAAAAGGCTGCTCAGCAGGAGTTCAGATAAGTGCTTCTGAAGCAGCTCTGTGAGGTACCTGGGAAGAACTGGAGAAACTATAGATACCCTCAGAAGAGCCTGCAAGCTAGGCTGCCATTTATATAGACATCTTCCCCACAACAGCAACAAAATAAATAAATAAATAAATAAATAAATAAATAATAAATAATTCCACGACCTTTCCATTTGTTCATATCCATAGTATCAGATAATCTGTTTTGTTCAATATCGTGTGTGTGCAGTTGTGTTGCCTTGGAGGATCTTTTTCCTCACATTGCTATTCCGAGGAGCTCCACGTAGCAGCTATATGCAAAGCCTCCCATGCAGTGGAAAGGTCACTCTAAGTACCTACTAAATATAGGTTCAAATATGTTTAATGAATGAGTGTAATACCTGGCAGAAATTGTGTTTTGGTGGCACTGCAGTGCATTCCTAGGGAAAGTGAAGTGCAGGGTGAGAAAGCTCACAGGCAGTTAATGTGTACTTTACTTCACTTAATACATGACCCCCAAATGTATGATATCATGATTTTCTGTCAGTGGAAAGCCTCACACAGAATGTTGGCAGAAAAAAAAAAAAAAAAGATATATTTTGTATCATAGCTTAACGGCCACAAACTGTTGCATAGGAAGTTCTGCACAAATGTGCGTGGGAACTTCTTCACAGAGCAGGTGACGGAGCACTGGAACAGGCTGCCCAGAGAGGTGGTGGAGTCTCCTTGTCTGGAGATATTCAAGAACTGCCTGGACGCCTACCTGTGCAATCTGGTCTAGGGAGCCTGCTTTGGCAGCGGGGTTGGACTACATGATGATCTCTGGAGGTCCCTTCCAACCCCTACAATTCTGTGATTCTGTGATTCTGTGAAAACAAACTTTCAAGAATAGTTCCTGTGTATGTACATGTATTAGATTAATTAGCTGAAACTGACTGATTATATGTTATCAATGTATTGGTGTGATTTCACTTGGTACAGTTGTCTTACTAGTAAACTTATGTTTCCAAATTATCGTTTTGGCCAAAGACCCCTAAATATGTAGGAGTGTGTCCCAGACTATGTTCATTATCCATCCAGCTCTATGAAGAGTCATCCTTCACCACAACTTCTACTTCTATGAAAGAATGGGCAGACAGAGCAGCACTGGTTCCTACTGATGCCGCTGGCTATTCTTTCTCCCTCTCAATTACAGAAATTGCTCATTTCCCATTAAAACTGAAATTTTGGCTCAAAGGATGGACGCCTTCATGATGCAAGGCAGAACTTGGATGTCCAGAGACCCTCATTTAGGGCTGCCTGTTGAGAGAGTGCCAACAGTTCCTGTGATGTCTTCGGACTGGAGAAAGCTTCAAAGTTGTCAAGGTGTAGAGATGGTGGATTAATACCAGGAAAGCAGGAAAGTAATTATGCATTTGAGCACCAAGGTGGATACCTACCTATTGCAATTATGAGACTCTATTATTTTCTATTTTTCTAGGAGTCCTGCCGAGAAAAGTACATTGTTCTCAGTGGGAATAGATTACACTCTGAAATAATTACTCACTAATTAGTAGTCTGTCCCCGTGGTTTCTTGCCCCATACTTTCTCCTGCTGAAATATTTAGCATAAAGCACTACATGTAACACATTTTATGGGTACTGTTTGTATCAGAAAGTGGTGGTTTTTCCATGCCTTTCTAGCCAAAGCACTTAAATGACCCTCTATTACTCTGGTATTCAAATATTCTGCAATCTTTAGTTCATTTAATTTCTTACTGGGGAAAAGAAAAGTGCAGCTGCCTTCAAAAATGGATGATTGACTCATAGAAGGCATAGGGACCAGATCCACAGAGCGAGCAGGGGCAATAGGGAAACTTTGCAATACCTGCATTTCAACTGACTCCCATGGGATCTCCATAGTGCTGCCTGGGGCACATGAAGTTCCTCTACAGCTTAGAAATAAAGCCAAGGGTATTGCAAAGGGATTTACAGCAGTTGGCAGCATGTGCTGCAGAATGTCTAAGTAAACACATTGTTAATATCAAGGAGAGGCACAAATCTTATATCTGTCCTTCCCAGGAGATTTGATACTTCATTCAGAGTTACCAAAGATGCTTCCTTCAAAAAAGACCTCTGTACTTCCACTGCCTCATTGTTCCTGTCCAACATGAGCTAGAACAATGTTGCAGCACCCAGGCTATGGACAGAAGGCTCATTTTCAGTGTTACCATGTTCTATTTGCCATCCTGAGAAGGACAGAGAGGACCCATTATTTCCCTGTGTGGAACAGAAACAAATTTACATTCACGAGCATCTGCAAACATCTTTCAAGTTTTATAAAGGTATACTAGTCTTAAACCTGCATATTGCAGACAACCAAAAATTACTCTATGACAAGCATAGAAGGCTGCTGTCATTCATACCCATTGCTGGAAATAATACCTCATGTTTTATGTATGATCTGCTCATGACTGACAGGTCAGGACAGGTCAGTCTCCAAGGGAGTGGGCAGAACTTTCAGGAGCCCTCCAGTCCAGCTCTGTGAATCCTAATTTGCCATGTTGGTCTGTAAACAAAGCTTCTGTATTTTGTTTCTCCAGAATAGAACTTTTAGGGCCTCTAGGGGTTCCACTGCCAAACAGTCCTCAGTATTGTTGTTTTGGTTTGATTTGATTTTGAGTCTAGCTTGCCTGTAATCAAGAGATAGAAATATGGATGGATGGATGGATGGATGGATGGATGGATGGATGGATGGATGGATGGATAGATAGACAGATAGATAGATAGATAGATAGACAGATGAATAGACAGACAGATAACCTTAGAGTTACTGGTGTTAAGATTTGGTTCATAAACTTCCAAGAAGAGGAAGTCTTGAGGTTGCAAATTTCTGATAAGGACTAATGATAGTGATGGAAAGATGAGTGTTTCAGCCTCTCAGCAAAAAACTCTGTATAAGTGCTCTAAAAATTTTAATACGGCCTCCTTTAACAGTTTTAAAATGTATCGATCAAAAATGTTTTATAAAAGTTGGTCACTGAGGTTAGGCAGTTTAGACCTCTCTTTCATTGTAAATATATGTACATACGTATGTGTATGTGCATTCACATACACATATACATACATATACATAGGTATTATGTCAAAGACTGCAGAAAAGCCCCATTGTGAACATATGACCTTGAAATCATGGACATGATTTGTTCAGTAGTACTTCAGAGCTATGTAGATTTTTCTTTTTGTAGCTTTGGGAAATGTGATACAGTCCTATTGCCAACTCAGCTCCTTAAATAGGAAAAATCTGAAATTTGCTTTAAATCTTTAAAAACGGAATGTTTATGATTATGTGACACTTCTGAGTAGTCTGCCTTTGCCCAGAGTAAATAAGTCTTTACTTTCTTCTGTAGAAAATATTTCCAATGCTTATATTGCCTCTTCAGTGTTCCTAAGTTTCAGAAAAATGGAACATCCAGCGTCAAGAAAAAAAATATCATGTTTACTGAGAGCACAGAAGCTTTCAAAATGAAAAAAGCATGCTATTCTCTTCTTTACTTACTCTTTCTCCTGTTGAAGGGAGCTTGAAATCATCCCCTATTCTTGCCAAGATTTTTTGTCCCTATTAGTCATACCTGCAAAGATTCTCAGCAGTGTCTATATCTGTAGAGAGTTTAATGACTTCCAGGTCAGTCTCGGGCAGGAATTTAATTATTCCCTTGCAAATCTTTTCCAATTTCTGATGATAATTCTTGGTGACATGCAGACTTGTATGTTTTGTATGGTGGTTTATGACACTGTTTAACCTAATTATTTCTGAAGCCATATGGCCTAATTTAAAGACTCTAGATTAGTTCTATTTTTAGGCTTCCAACAATTTCTAAGCTTTCCCCTGCTGCCCCCATGTTACATAAAACTGCCAATACAGTAATAGGTTATACTGCGTCATCTAGGTGCAAGACTTCAGAGATCCCCAAATGTGACATTTTTTAGAACCATATAAAATTGCATCACTGGACTCTATTAGTAGTGTCTGCGTTCTGAGATTTCTCCAGTGTATCTGAAATGTTTTATCTATATCTATCTGAAAATCTTAGACTCTTTTCTGTCTGAGTTGTTCCAGGTACTGACTGAGTGTGCTAAATTCCTTTTATGATTCCTGTTTACTATTATTTTCATGTTATTTTCTGTCCATGAAATTTAAAAATGCATGCATATCTTATTTCTAGTGCCATTACCGTAGCTCCTTTACAATTTAATGTAATCTTGTTTTTCTTATGGTATGAACTACATATGCATCATTGCTTGCACGGAGCAACCTAATAGCATGTGCAAAATAAAATGAAATAATCTTGTAGAATGAGAAATTTTTGTTATATCTTCTTAATCAGATCAGTTAAGGTACAACATATGTTGGCCTCGTTTTTTATTGATTTTCATCCAATCTGGATGTATTATGGTGTTAAATGGCACTTCATATTTTGTTAAGCACTGTGTATATTTTGTTAATAAAATCCCATGGAATGTCCTGTGCCATTATTATTTGGTAAGATTTCTTTAGTCCTGCTGAAGTCTCTGGTAAATCAGTAGAGTAGAAGAAAATGTTTTTACTTGATTTTCAAATGCTTTGCTGTTAGGTATATTGATAATGAGGGAAAGGTGATGTCATTTCATTGCTGTGAATTTGAACTTGCTACTTGTGCTCAGAGCAGCTTGTTTCCTCACCACTTTATTCATTCTCAGCAGAGCTGCCTTATACAAAGTTTTATGGAAGCTGCCCCTAGTGCCCCAAAACTATCAAAGGTGTCTGTGCAGGGAGTCCAGCTGCTCCCTTGAGTAGATGGGGAAACAGTGGGGAAACAGATGGAGGATGGGGATCTTTCTTCTCAGTGTATTAGCTTTTTGATGTCATAGTACTGAGGTTATTAGTGCTGTAACAACTTAAAGGGAAGGAAAAAGGTTTTGGATAGGCCACTTGGGGGCACAGAAGGCACAGGGTCTCAATCAGACTCAAGGTACCACTCTTCAGGGTGGGGAATGTATAGTAGCAGTTTAAAAGTGCCCACTTTCATGCTACAGAGAGATATATTCGGCTCTGTTCAACTGAATGGATCTATGAAAACAACTGTAGCAGACCTTCAGGCATAGCATGGCTGAATCACTAGTCAAAGTAGTCGAGTTTTGATAATTTGATAATCTGTTTGGATACCATTTGTGAATATTTGAGTGCTTCACCAGCTCTGAGGTCTAGGAGAGTGACCTGAGCAACAGTGGGAAGGACCTTGCAGATGTGGAAAAAAATCTGAAATACAAAGGAGAATTGAGTTACCAGACCCAGCAACTACTGTAAGTAGCTGTTTTGGCATCATATTCAATAGATCAAGATAAAGATAATTAATTCCTTCATTCATCTCACTGCACTCAGGACAGCTATCTTTGCTGATATAAAACAAATGCATGGGAATATCAGAAAACCACTAAAATCCTGCCATCCCAATATGACAGAGAAGATGGGGCAATAGAGAATACATAGGGACAATATTATTGAAAGACTAAAACAGAAGAAATGTGCATGAGGCAGAGAAAGAAAGGTGAGACAAATGGTTCTAGCAGTGGGTACTGATACTTTAGAGCAGCAGAGAATTTGTAAACGGAACAGTACAGAACCTTCATCAAGAGCATGTGTAGAGACTGTCAACGAATCCTTAAAATGTAGAGGGTGAGAGGCTGATATGATGTAGTGCGTGTATGTTGTCATGTTGTCAGATTGTCCCTTTGCTGCTGTCTGTCGCATGGCAACAAAATGGAATGGAATTATGGTGGGAAGGTTCAGTCTTTACTGCCATACTACCAACATCTGCCTCCAACATCATGGCCCAATATAATAAATTAGGAGGCATTACTTTAGGAGCAGTCCTCATAAATTACACCCTCACCCCAAAAGAGATTCAACCAAACTCAGTAAATCTAAGACAGAGATATGACTATTAACTGGAAAGGATTATTTTGGTGCATATTAGTGCAGTTTGATGTGAGCTGTATTCAGCTGACAGAGTAGTCAGCTGCCTTCAGTACTATTTTTCTTCTCATTATTCCCTCAGTTTTTCTGCTCTAATTTGATACTGCTTTTCTTCTGCCTTTCTCTTATCCTGAAACCCTTTTCAAGGCTCTTCTAGGCAATACCTGATCTTGCTGTTAATTTTCTGCCACAGCTGTGATAATAGAGCTGTAGAATAATCATAGAATCATAGTATATACAAAATTGGAAGGGACCCACAAGGATCATGGAATCACACAGCAACACCCAAAAGCAAACCCTATGTCAGAGAGCATTGTCCAACCATTTCTTGAACTCCGGCAGCTTGGGGCCATGACCATTGCCCTGAGAAGCCTCTTTCAGGGTCCAACCAATATGCAAAATAATAATATTGAACAGGACAATCCATTTCAGCCTCTTAGCTTAGGAAACCTCTTCAACAAATAATGAAAATCTCCCGTGCCCTGCAGCTTCTAGATTCAGATTAGATACTGTGCTTGCAAATGAGACCTAGCAAGTTCACCAGAAGAGACCTATCTGTTTTATTAGCATTGGTCCGTGTTATGTCAATGATAAGTACTGATAATCTTAGTTTTGACAGTAATACAATCAATGTTAGAATTTCTTTTAACAAAGAAATAAAAGCATCCAATGAAGTTCTCATTTTCTAGTGGATTACTAAGTTCTTCTGTTTGCTTGTGTGTTCTGTTTTCTTTTATTTACCCATTTTTTTTTCTTCTACTTTATTTTACTGTGCAATGAGAGTTACATCCAATTTAAACAGGTTTGGTTTTTTTTTTTTTTCAGAAATAAGCAATAAACCATGTGCTTGATATTTTTCCTCTTGCTGAAACATACGCCAGTTGTTTACTTCTAATAATATGTTGTACTTGGAAATAAAACAGGATGAATACACGCAACTGAAGGCCAAACATTGGAAGGTCCTTTGCTGCCACCGTGTGATATCATCTTCAACTACATTTGCTCTTATATTACAGGCTCATGAGAATTTTGTGGTCTAAGAAAGGCCAGACCTATGAAGGAATCTGTGGATGATCCATTACTAAAGTATCTGAAAGTGAGATTCAAAAATTAAATTTTTATATAAAATTTCATAAGTTAGAACTCTTTACAATGAATGGGGATAGCCTGGGTTGTCAGAGCAGGAATTTGACACTCCTAATAGCCAAATGAAAAATGTGGAGCTTAGACAATGAAAGATGCTAGAGGGAGGATCCCAATTTCTGTTTTAGATGCCACACTGAGACTGGGATTCCGTTCCTGCAACAGACTCTGAATTGAAGTGTGTTGTTGTGTAGAGGTAATGGCCTCATGTTTTCTCTGAAACAAATGATTGGAGAAAGTTAGAAATTGTCTAAGATAGGGTATGTGTGGTCAGTTCCCTCTACAGCTGAGAAACTTTACAAAACATGCTGTCTCTTTTCAAGGGTGACCATATGTCATGCAAGCCTGAGACAGTCTGCAGATGGAACTACTGGTGAAGCTACTGTGGAAAAAGAAGGAATTCATGATCATTTGCATCAGTGACTTTACTCCAGTCATTGAAACTATTTACACAATTTGCGTTAAAGCTTCAGGTGCTCCACCACATCCTCAAGTCACATATTTTAATATAGACCATGATTTTTAAGTCAATCTTGTATTTTTGACTAGTTATGCAAAGAATTGGTATACAGAGCACTTCAGGTTTAGGAAATAGTTATCCTCTGAACCGTCTGCACCACTCAGGCATAACACCCAAGGAAAGATCATTCATTCCACAGAAGAGGTTACTTTTTCAATTCCAAATGTAATTTTTTTTTCCTTTTTGGACTTCAAACCATTAGCACAATCTTACTGTTATAAGCCAGATTGCTTTACCCCTGCAGTAAAATGCCTTTCTCTTATGTTGTATGTATATGACATGGGAGCAGAAGGTTTGTTTTGATCTTCAGTGGCTCTGCTCCTCTATCAACTGAGCTGTGTAATGGACTAATATAAACTTCTGGTTCTACTTATATTCTGCTTACAAAATAAATATTTGCCCCTGCTCTTTTTTTCCACTCAGAGTTTTTGTTTTGTTTTGTTTTGTTTTGCTTGTAATAGTGAAATGTGAAAGAAAATACATCTCAGGCAGATTGTTTTTTAAAAAGAAAGACAGGAAGGAAGGAAGGAAGGACAGAAAAGGAAGGAAGGAAGGACGGAAAGAAGAAGAAGGAAGGAAGGAAAGAAGAAGGAAGGAAGGAAGGAAGGAAGGAAGGAAGGAAGGAAGGAAGGAAGGAAGGAAGGAAGGAAGGAAGGAA